>CALYDH030000291.1:0-176980 GCA_944474815.3 Schistosoma curassoni
ATTCAACCTGTGAAAATTTCTAAAAGTCTCCACAAAACCCATTCTGATAATAATTAATGGGTCATCAATTGTCTGCTATTTAAATATTTAAACGATAAGTTCATCAACTGACTGCCATTCAATATTTAAACATTTAATCGATAATTTAATCGATATGACAAAATTACAAATTGTGAGTTTTGGGGATATTTCGTCCTAAACACTCCTCCCCTTTTTAATAGCATACTTTTCTGGGGTCGACTTGCATTTTGACTGTAGTTCGCCGCTGACGGAGAGGCCACCTTCTGGGACGGGGTTTTGATCCAGTTCGTTTCCAACGACAGTGTTTGATATATCTCATCACTAACATCCAGTAGGATGGAATGGGTTGAACTGCCGTTCCTTAGCAGTTATGGCCTTACAACTTCGCTGCACGAAGTGTAACCATGCAATTGACGTTAAAGTTTTGATATACAGTCGCGTTTGAACAGTGTGTTTACGAAACATATTCCGATTTTCTGCCTCTTATTTGTCTTCAATTTTATGGTTGACATTCCGGTCAATTTATTTTCTAGACAAAACAATTAGATAATGAGAACTGTGATAGAGTACATGAATTTTCCGTTCTGACCTGTTGATAGCCGAGTTCAAGTATGATAGCTTTGCTCAATTTCCACTGAAAGCTGAAAGGAAGTGGTAGTACTCTGTGGCGAAATAGAGCGTTTCAACAAAACTATGGAAATGAAGTGAAACGGGCAAAATTGAGAAACTCAGTTCTTGATGCTCTGAGTATGGAGAGTAATTCGGTCCGTCCTCTATCCCCAGGAGACAGGAGACTATGCACTCAGGAAACAACTCATGATGAGCTGAACATAATCTGACAAACCCTTCTGAAGTATGAGTTGAAATTTCACTATTCTATCTATTCTTTATTACCTCCTGTAATTGAATGTTATTCATTATTTCGACTCAATATCATATCAGTTCTTCCAATTGAATGAGTTCGAATATCTTTGCTATTTTTGTGAAACTTCACTGATTTGCCACAACATACTACCCGTCCAATAAATCACACATGAAACCGACTGTATAGCTTCATCTACCCATATCGCCAGGAAGAAAACTTGAGTCATTTAAACGTCGCCATTCGTTTCAGCGCTGATTAATTGGTGATACTAAGTGAGATAGTGGTGAGTGACTTTAGTTCCACAGTTATTATCACTGGTTATTCGTTGCATTGATTGTTATCATTTTGTCATATCTATTATAGTCAACTGGACACTCAGCTTTTACACCACTAATTAACTCAAGACCATAATGTGTCTCACAGCTAGAAAGTATGGTTGAAGTGATTTAGAAGGTAATAATGTCCAACAAGAAGGTGTTACTCTCGGTGAACCGTATTACTATGACATGAACACTACATGCACTACTCTCGTCCTCTCAAATCTGTCCACATAAAGGACTGTTACTTGACGATTCAGTCAGGAATACGTGTTTGAATATCACATAGAATCATCACATTTACTCTTTGTATTCTTCTAATCTAATATGCGTTTTCACATATGAAACATATTTCTCAAGGTTAACACAAATGATGATGATGCTAATAATAGTGATTTTGAGAAACATCAGTCTGATGACCTCAGTTGTTGTATGTAGAATGTACAATATTCTAACTTATTGATTAAACAATATGGTTTACTCTTTTGTATGATGAGACTGATATAAATGTTTAATATCATAAGGAATATCGCTTAATAATGATCGTTTGTCTCTGGTAGTGGATGTAGTACCCAATAGACTTGAAATTAAAACCTGATATCGATTTCATCGCCGGTGAATTCGCCAAGTGAATTGTCTCTCAAAATAACGTGATTATCTATAATATACCTAGCGAAATCATCCTTTGGATTTGTGTGTTAGTGTGTAGGGAATTTGGTTTTCAAAAAACAGTTGAACTTCAAGACGGTCCATATGAATGTATTCGCCCTAATGTAATGCGCCATATGTAGAGGTACCCTATCGTGTTTAAATTCGATTCACGTATGTTTGCCGAACAGCTGAAGTGATCCGAACGACTATTCAGTACACTTACAAAGTTTAGGATTGGTCGTATCGTCTCGGATGAAACCGCTGATCAAAGAGTCGCGCAATAGCGTGCCGCAAACGAACATAATGCTGTTGAGATTACAACAAATCCTTCCTCATCAGCATGAGGACCCAATTATGCTGTTAAACTGTTTCATGTCCGCCAACACTGAATTGCCAATGAAGAATTCTAAGTTGCCTCTTATGCATGTAGTGACCTCAGGCAACCAATGCATGTCCAATGGCGACATTAATTCGAAATCTTCCAGCAAAACATTAGAAACTCATGTCCAACTACCTAGTTCTTACGTGAAAGCTATTAAAAACAGTTAAGATTAGAACGTCTATACCATGTTATAAGAAAGTATATACAGAACCTTCTGGTTTCAGACCTAATCGCAAAAATATTACAATGTCTCTAGCGTACAATAATTTGCACACCGACATCATGTTTTACCTTAATAATAGTTGAAGTAGCTATATGATCAGAACTCGTTCGAACATCGCACAAGACGGACACCACCACCGTCGTGTAAGCATGGCTGATTTTGGAAAGACCGCAGAATACCAACGTGTCTCCAATAGTTCGAGTAATGTGGATGATCTCATAGTCAATGCATTTACACATGCATCCGCTCCAAACTACAATACTTCAAGGGATTTATATTGCCCTAGAATGAACTGGATTACCGGTAGTTGTCAGTCATGATGAATTTTCTGTAACTATTACCATGCACTTCTGGTCGCAGTGGGAGTGATAATATACTTTATATAATATTCAATAGAGGTGTCATCCCACTATCTGTACAAGTATACAATGAATTGGAAAGCAGTGAAAATGAAGTAGTTGTTTGTACCCTCTCTATCTATCCCTCTCATAACCGAGCCAGACAAAAATCCGTCTATATAAGTACTATAAGCATGCTGACTGGGACGTCGTGAGCTCACTGGTTAACTACTCAGACTTGGATAACTTTTTCCCATGTAAACGTCTCTAGGATGCCATCGACACATTCTATCTGATCGTCAGCTCGCGACAGTTGAGCAAATAACAATAGTTTTCAACCAAATTAAAGAGAAGTACGGGTTAACAGCCATTTATCCGTTGCTGTTAGCACTTAATGCCACCTAAGAAGTACAAAACATAATTCTCCTTTTCAATAAACGCGTTAAAGCAACTCAAAATTTTCATTTGCGATGCATCCTGCATAACAACACTTTCATATACGCCTCTAAAATTATGGCAGACCTCGTCAGTGGTATTTTTACGAATGATAATAATTACTAAGTGGCACTGAGTCAAGAGTTATGTGGGAGACTAGCAACTGGTAAATGGGCACCGAACACATATGTGTCACACAATTTACTCGTTTTTTGCGTGGGCTAAGATACTGCTTGCTTGTACAACACAGTGGAAAAACGACAAGTGATGCAGTCCCATGGTAGTCGTTGACCGATAATTGGTTCATGCACCATTTGTTCCCCCACGACCTTGGAGCACATGCGCACCACTTATCCTTACTGTTGGAAAATCGCATATTGTTGAACCACGTTAGAGATAAGATGGACTTTAACAATTATCGGCCCATGAATATTACTCCATTCATCCCCAGGATTATTAGAAAAATTGTTAGTGACGAACTCTCTAACTACCTTCTCGCTGGAAAATTATCAATGATTGTCAACATCGATTTTTGGAAGTCGTTCTTGTATGACTTGCCACTTTGACTTCTTTAATTTAGTGTTGTCTCAACGTAACCATGGATATCTAGTCTAAATGCCATACTTTAACGTTTCTAAAGTTTCGACATCGTTAGCCACCAACTTGTTGTAGATAAACGTGCATATTACGGGAATCAAGACGTTCTGCTTTCCTAGATTGCTAAATCGTTTCAGAATGGAGCTTAATAATGTTGCGCATTAGTGATGAAAATTGCAGCTGGAGCTTAAAGCATACAGTAGTAGAGTTTAAACTTAGGTATTCCTACGATTTATCGTTTCTGGACAGACATTAGAACAGATCTCATAGTGTGAACGTCTTATGTGTTGCATAACTCAAAATCTTTATAACATTTCTATCAAACTTTTTGTGCAACCACTCATAGCATATTACGCGCTTATTCTTAGTAGTGTGCGCATGAAGAATGAGTTATCGTGGGAATCAGAACAGAGAGTTTACTCTCCCGATACTTGGAACTGATTGTACCTTGAATTATAATTCCAGATGGGATCAAAACTTTCTGCTTTCCTAGATTGCTAAATTGTATTAGTATGAAGCTTATTTAAGTTGCACACATTTCACAGTACGATAATACATACATCCTTTCCTCACTACAAATGTCACAATATGTTTTCATCTCTGGACACAATTGTATCAAATTTCTGGTGGTTACACTGAGCCCTTCCCTCTCTCAATGTCAGACTGCTATTCACTAAGCTTCCGAGTTTAGGCTTGTTCAACTTTTCAATAGGTAGGGAAAAGCCTAGAATGTACAAATGTTATTAGAGACTGATCAACAATGTGCATTAACAACAACGACAGAATGATAGAAACGTTTGCAGACATGGATTTATTCCGTTGTAACAACGAACCAAGATTAGAATAGGTCATATATTTGATAAATTGATTATCCTCAAGTGAGATGATCACAAATATACTTATTATTTACATGATAAAATTGCTGACAATGTCAAATATATGAGAGAGATGTGGCTACAAAGCAGTAAATTAAACGGTTCATTAGATGAGGTATGTGAAAGATGCGCTACACGTAAAACGAAACTCAATGCACCATTCACAATTCACAAAACGTTGAAACAACTCATCTCATATCTCTCTTGTGTCAGAATGTCTACTAGCACAAACTCATCGGAAAGCGTTAAGGGAATAAACAAACCATCAAAAAATCAACAGGCTGAAACCATATCTTCCTTCATCATATGAAATAGGTTCCAGAATCCACGATCAGAACTTCATAACTCTTTGGAATCAACATTAGTCAAAGCCAAAATAATCACTCTATACCAGGTTCTGCAAGCTGAAAGACACAACAGCGAATAAATACAAAACAATTTACGTAAACCTCAAGAAGTACCACAGTGATCAAGGGGAACACTTTCCTAATGTAAAAACATGTAAACGATGGTTAGCGGTGAATATCAATGATATGAATAGATGGTGACAACTACGGACAGGGATTTCGATTCGGAAAACATCATAACTGTGGGTCGGATAAATTCTTAGATTTTCTAATAATTTCGATAACCATAGCACATCAACATATTTCCAGATTATCAATAAACTAGGTAAATATCAAACAGTTATACAGTTAGACGTCAACAAGATAGTTGACGGGTATAATAGTAAACGTAAAGATAATGACAATGCAGAAGATAACCAGTTAGAAATAAGGTTGTCGGAATGGATTGACGGGATATCTGTTGATTGATAGGATAGCCTATTCAAATTTATGTCAGATAGATCACCAGAGGATTTAGTGAGGAAATCACCTCTGAACTAGTGTTGTACTACTGAAAAGCACTTTTCAGTATATGTGTGTTTTATTCTGAGATGAAATCTGTATACGATAAGTGCTTTCTATGGTATGCCAAACAAGGAAGACTGGAACGCATCACAAATTCTCACATTGAATCAACAAAGTTACTGATTGAACGTTTGAGGGCAGAAACTAATGGCTTTGATGAATTAATCAACAATCTAAATATCGTATGCCGCATAAAATTTATCAACTTTATACAAGATCTGCAGAGCAAAATATGCAAGAATTTCCACGTACCTTTGTCAAAGACTCTGTTAAAGGAACACGTATGTTTTGGCTTTCCGGAAAACCCCGAAAAGCTTCTCTATAATCTATCAACAATGAAGTTAAATCAGATAGAAACAGAAGCCTTGTCACTTGGATTTAAATTTCATATCCCCAAAACACATGCCGACAGAATCGACACAGAAACTCAATTTGAGAATTATTTGATCAAATTAAAGAGCTGCACCCAGTTAGTGAAGAAAAGAAAGGCTGGTTTAAATCTAAACTGGTCGATATTGCAAACCAATATCTTGTTTCACCCGCACCACAGTCTAAGCTTTTATCCAAAGACCACCGAACAGCATTACGAAATATTAAACGAAATGACAATATAATGATATTACGGTCAGACAAAGGCTCAAGTGTTGTTCTAATGAACAAAACAGATTATGTCTCTAAGATGAAGTACATCTTGACTGACCATATGAGATTCAAGTTAGAAAAAAGTAACAAAGACTTAACTGATTCCATTGAGAAAAGAATCACCAAAGTACTCAGAGATCTCCTAAAAAAGAAGATGATCGATAACTCTACTTACAATAATCTACGACCTCGTGGGTCTCGTTTGCCCCACATGTATGGATTACCGAAAATACATAAACAAGGTTATCCTCTTAGACCTATTTTGTCAATGATCAATTCACCATACCACAAAGTTGCACGATGGTTGGCAGATAAGTTAGAACCAGTGCGTCAACGATTAGCCACCTATACACTAAAGGATTCATTTGTATTTGCTGACAGCATGAATCACATAAATATTGCTGGTATGTTTATGGTTTCTTTTGATGTAACCTCATTGTTTATAAAAATACCACTTCTTGAAACCATAGACATAATTTGTCAACATTCTGACATCCTACCTCTAACAGTACCAGAATTCAAACGACTATTACTCATTTGTACAAAAGATGTTCAGTTACAGTTCAACGATATCATATACAAACAAACCGACGATGTAGCGATGGGAAGTCCGTTAGGTCCTGTCGTAGCAGATATTTTCATGGCTAACCTCGAAAAAACCAAACTCAAACGAGCGATTGATGAAATGACGTATTATTCGAGGTATGTTGATGATACCTTTATCGTATGTAATAATAAACAACATGCAATAAATCTGCTAGAGTTTTTCAACGAAGCACATCCGAATATCCATTTCAGTTTGGAACATGAAAAAGAAAACAAGTTCCATTTCCTCGATATCGCGATGAAACGAAGAAAGGATGGTACAGTTCAACGTTCAGTTTATAAGAAAGACACATGGAATGGTAGTTATCTTAATTTCAATAGCTTTTGTCCAATCAGTTACAAAAACGCACTGGTCAAAACACTGTTTCACAGAACAGAAAGAATATGTACTTCCGATACAATAGAAGAGGAATTTATGAATGTTAAAAAGTGATTAAAGAATAACGGATACCCACTGAATTTTATTGAGAAATACGGCAAATGTGAAGATAAAAAAAACCGAAAGAAATTACAGCAAATAAAAAGCCTATTTTTATTCAACTTCAATTCAAAGGTGACGATGTCACAGGATCAATCAATATGAGACTAAAAACTGCACTGACAAGAACTTATCCTGCAGCGAAATTGATTGTCCTGTCCAAAACAACATGTTCTTTGACACAATCAAAGGTTGACAGGTATCCCTTTCATGTTACCACCAACTGTGTATACAAATTTACATGTGCCTGCCAAAGCAGTTACATAGGTAGAACAGAAAGGAGAGCCTACGTTTGATTCAAAGAACATATTCCGAAAAGTTTAAGGTTAAATGGATTGAACACATTCAACAGTGCTATCGCTAGACATCTCCTTGATACAGGACATAAAGCTGATATACTGAAGTCCTTCAAGGTGATTAACAAACAATCAAACTCGAACCTTTTGGAATTCGCTGAAGCGTTAGCAATCAAACGTTTAAAACCAGATCTATGTATACAAAAAGAGACAGTAATAAATATTTCTTTACCCTGGTAACAATAACCGCCACCCTTTCTATTCATTTGCTCCTATTTATTTATTTATTGCGTCATTATTGCAACTCTTTCTGAAGTTTAAATTACATCATACATAAATGATTGATTTCAATTCATTTTTCTTTATTATCCATTAATCTATTTTCATGAGTTCTAATCACTATCTGAATGTTCCAGAACTTTCCCGCTCTAACTTTATTTATTTATTTGAATCAAACATTTTATGAGCTCAATAACTCTATCTGAATCTTCGCTACATCATCATACACATGTATTGATCCTTCATCACACTCTTATGTATTTATATGTCAATATCTGTGATAATGTTGAATTTCAAATAATTTAGGTTGTAAGCAGCTGATGAGAACCTAACGAAATAAAATGAATTCATATTATTCTGCACCAATCTTTGTTCTTGCTCCATTTAAGATAATAAAGGGAACTATGTGTATGAAACAAATAAAAATGTTTAATTAACAAACCGAGTTACAATGCACAAAATGTTATGATCAACTTACTTCGGTAAAATGCTGCTAGAATAATATCTCAGTTATCATTGTCTAGATGCCTTTGTATACATTCAGGCTTGACTACATGAACGTAAACTATTATATTGTTCCAGGTCTCTTTCATAGATTCCCTATTCTGAAATCATTTCAAAAGCTATTTCATTTCATGTTCACGTGTTTGATCGATTTCCCAAACATGATCAGGTTGGACAATTCAAGGCACCGTGGACTCATGTAATGTAATTGTAGAATGGCGTGAATAAATTCCCACAGAAAAAGAAGGTAAAAAATGTGTATTTGAGTGATAGTATCGTGTTTCAATCAAATAATTAAAAGGAACTCTTCAGAGTAAATTTTTGTTCTTACGATTAACCAATGTGTACTTTTTCTAATTAATTACTCAGAGGAAACACTAAATCCATAAATGAGATTGTCAGATTGTTGCAGTTGGTTTGAAGAATGCTCCTGTTTGCTTACAGATCCATCTAACGAAATTTGTGTTGCAACAGCAAAGCTAGATGGTCTGACTTAGTGATGTAGGATAATTAGTTCAAAACTCTCTGTCTATATTTTACTTTTGACTAACTCCAACCACCTATCATTTGGAAATCACACACATGTTATAAAGTAGGTAATATTACAGATCAACCTGTGAGATATAATCAGAGGTATAAATTATCAGATAATTATGATATTCGTCATTGCTCCGAAATGAATTATTCGCCAATACATATCACAACATTTACCCACAAGTTACAAACTTTTCTGTATTTTATGCAAGTTGACCAAGTTGCTGATTGATTCATACCGACAGGTTGTTTCATAATAAACTTTGTCAGTTTATGACTAAACAACAGTCATGAACTGGATAACTCTGTGTAAGCTTGTGTGTCAAGGCAGCATCATTTTCATATACATCTCGATAACCAAACCATAGGAGTTTTTCCCGTCAAATAATTGAAATACGTTTTATCACCTCAAATTAGGAAATCATTTGATAATTTATAGTAATTACAGATTTCATGCCAGTAGTTCAAAAATTGTTTAGGCAGCACATTTAGAACATTTATTACAGCAATGAAATACATCGCCCGCTAACTTTTAATTCTTCTTAAGTGGACGTCTTGTTGATTCATGCACAGTGCATTGAAAGGAACTTTCATGCACCACCACGAACTTATTGTAACTATCTATATCCACAGAAAATAAAACGGGGGCACAAAAGTCGGGACAACAGAGAAATAACTACTAAAATATGTCAGCAAGGTATACCATAATGCATGTGTCATGTGACTCATTGATGTAATGTTCATGTTGGATATATTCAAATTAGTTAGTGTTGACTGGAACAGTTACTATAATCTAACTTGTGCAATAAGATACACTTGTAGGTGCTACAACATTAAATGCATTTTTAGAAGAGCCATACGGTGAACGAAGACTGGGAGTTATCACAGCCGGCATATGGATTGTGATAGATAATTCCACGGTCTGGAGAATTCACAGGTAAAATAATTCATCAAAAGAGATGATTTAGCATGAGTATGTTTTACTAATGAAAAAGACTTGCGAGTGTTTTGATTAAAGTTTTTGCATATTGAATTACTTGACTGGATGTAAAGGATAGTTTATTAAGTATCTGGATAGAGCTTACAGCTCCAGGTAGTGGTTTCGATAGCGACCTTTTATCTACCGTTATTCAGTGTGCACTTGTACAATGTATCGTAAAACCGACACATATTGATTGTGAACATGATCCGTTACTGCTGGACCTCGTCCTCACCCACCACTGTAAGGATGTCTTTGATATCCAGCGCCTTCATCCACTAGTGAACAGTGATCACGTTGTAATTCACTTTAAGTTTAGGACACATGGCGTACGATTTGTATCTGCTCCACCCCGTCCCAATACCTAGCGAGCTAATATTCCGGAAATCAGAAACCGTGCTATCTCAACCGATTGGTCGGTCGACGCGGATGGATTGATCGAAGATGAATGGAATAAGTTTAAGGCTACATTTAATCCGTAACGTCGCCGTTTATCCCATGTTTAGCACGTAAGCTATCACATTGCCCTCCATGGATTAATAAGGAAACCCGGAAGCTGTTAAAGCGTAGGAAACATTTCTGGGACTTATTCTTGTTGACAGGTCATGCACCATTTAAGCGTGAGTACCAAAAATACCATAATATCTGTAAGAAAACCATAGCAAAATCCAGTACCACTTACGAACGACAGTTAGTATATGATAGCCGTACTTGTCCGAAACGATTGTTTTCGTATGTTAAACGGCAAATGAAACGTAGTGATGGTATTCCCCTGTTGCTGTTACACGAAAATTCAGAATTACTAGCTGAATCAGATCGAGCAAAAGCTGAGACTTTTTAAAACTATTTTAGCGAAGTCTACCCTACGTTTATTGTAAAAAAATACTTGTCCCAATCACATCGAGATACCAGGCATTGAATCTGTACAGGTGACTGTGGTAACTGTCCTTCTGTTGATAACTTACCTCGAACCTGGTAAGATACCGGGCCCTGACGGGTTACATCCACGGTTGCTGTCATCTCTTGCGGACATTATTTCAAAACCGCTTGCGACACTCTTCAACATGTCCCTCTCACTCGCTCAACTCCCTAGAGATTGGAAGGACGCTATAGTTAGTCCTATATTTAAGGACGGTCAGCGACAGATAGTATCTAACTACCGGCCTGTTAGTCTAACTAGCATAGTCGTTAAGTTACTTGAAAAGATAATTCGGGTTAGGTTGCTAAGCCACATAGATTTACACAATCTGTTAGCTCCTGAGCAACACGGATTTCGTAACAAGCGTTCATGCTTGACTAACTTGCTTATTGCGAGGGAGGATTGGACAGCAGCCCTAGACCACGGTCTGTCTGTCGACGTGATATTCATAGATTTTAGCAAAGCGTTTGAAAAGGTTTCACACGTAGGTCTTATGCAGAAGCTCACGAGCTTCGGAATAATAGGTACTGTACATGAGTGGATAGGAAATTTCTTATGTGACCGCAGACAGAGAGTTAGGGTCAATGGAACGCTATCCGATTGGAAGCCGGTCAAAAGTGGTGTACCCCAAGGCACCATCTTAGGCCCTCTGCTCTTCCTTCTCTACGTTAATGAGTTACCGCTGTTGCTTAGGTGGTCGACATTATTGTTTGCAGATGAAGTAAAAATCTGGAGAACAATAAAAAGTGCGGCTGATCATGTGGATCTTCAAGCTGACTTAGACGATTTAGTTAGATGGGCTCGAGAGTGGGGCTTAGAAATCAATGCTAGAAAGAGTGTACTAATGCACGTCGGTCACGGTAATAGTTACCGTTACACTATTGAGGGTAAACCTCTTCCATGCGTTCAAGAGCATAAGGACTTAGGAGTAATATTAAGTCATGACTTAAAAACAACTGCGCATTGCAAAGCAGCCGCTGTCAAAGGTTTTCGTGCGTTATGGTCACTTCGCCGAGCGTTCAAATCTTTTGACGAGGAGACGTTTCGAATTTTATATCCCATATGTGTTTGACCACATTTAGAGTACTGTATCCAAGCAGCCAGCCCGTGTCTAGTAAAGGATACTAACTCCCTTGAGCGTGTCCAGCGTGTGGGAACGAAATTAGTGAAGGGTCTTTCTAGACTCCCTTACGATGAGCGCTTAAAACGCCTAAATCTTTTCCCCTTGTCGTATCGTAGGACACGAGGTGACCTTGTACTGGCATTTCGTATCTTTAATTATGATTTGGGTGTTAATATGTCTTATCTTTTTGCTCCCTCCAGCACTAATAATCTCCGAGGTCATAGCAAGAAGGTTCATAAACCACGATCTAATGAACTTAAAGTGGGATCCCGTTTTTCTCATCGAGTAGTCAATCATTGGAACGCCTTACCCGAGCAAGAGGTATCAGCCCCATCAGTGAATACTTTCAAGGAAAAGCTGGACCTTCACTGGAAAGCAATGTGTCAGGATTAACACAGGTTCATCAACCTACTATCCTTATTACTGAAGACTGAAGACTGAAGAAGAGGATTAGGTTTGGAGTCTATTCTATAAAGAGCCAAACTCAAGTTCGGTACATCTGGAATTTTAATTCAAGGTACATTCAGTTCCCAGTGTTGAGAGAGTAAACTCTCTTTTCAGATTCCCACGATAACGCATTCTTCATGCGCACACTACTAAGAATAAGCGCGTAATATGCTATGAGTGGATGCACATAAAGCTTGATAGAAATGTTATAATGATTTTGAGTTATGCAACACATAGGACGTTCAGACTATGAGATCTGTTCTAATGCCTGTTCCGGAAACGATAAATCGTAGGAATACCTAAGCTTAAACTCTACAACTGTATGTTTTAAGCTCCAGCTGTAATTTTCATCACTAATGCGTAACATTATTAAGCTCCATTCTGAAACGATTTAGCAATCTAGGAAAGCAGAACGTTTTTGATTCCCGTAATATGCACGTTTATCTACAACAAGTTGGTGACTAACGACGTCAAAACTTTAGAAACGTCAAAGTGTAGCATTTAGACAATATATAATTGGTTACGTTAAGACAACACCAAATTAAAGAAGTCGAGGTGGCAAGTATTACAAGATTGACTTCCAGAAATCGATTATGAGAATCATAGATGATATTTCAGCGAGTAGTTAGTTAGAAAGTTCGTCACTGACAATTTTTCTAATAATCCTAGAGATGATTGCAGTAATGTTTATGGGCCGATAATTGTTCATGTCAATCTTATCTCTAGTGTGGTTCAATAATATGCGTTTTCCTAACAGTAAGGATAAGTGGTGCACATGGGCTCCAAGGTCGTGGGGGAACAAATGGTGTATGAACCAATTATCGGTCAACGGCTACCACGGGACTGCATCACCTGTCGTTTTTCCACTGTGTTGTACAAGCAAGCAGTATCTCAGCCCACACAAAAAACATGTAAATTGTGTGGCACATATGTATTCTGTGCCCGTTGACCAGTTACTAGTCACCCACATAACTCTTGACTCAGTGCCACTCAGTAATTATTACCATTCGTATAAATACCACTGAAGAGGTCTGCTATAATTTAAGGGGCGTATATGAAAGTGCTGTTATACAGGATCCATCGCAAATAAAAATGTTGAGTTACTTTAACGCGTTTATTGAAAAGGAGAATTACGTTTTGCAGTTCTGATCTGGCATTCATTGTTAACAGCAACTCAATAATGACTTTTAACCTGTGTTTCTCTCTAATTTGGTTAAAAACTATTGTTATTTGGTCAAATGTCGCGAGATGACCATTAGATAGAATGTGTCGATGGCATCCTAGAGACCTATACATGAGAAAACGTTATCAAAGTCTGAGAAGTTAACCAGTGGGCTGAGGACGTCACAGTACTGGTAGTGGGATGACATCTCCATTAAATATTAGATCAAGTTTATTATCACTCCCAATGCGACCAGAAGTGTATGTTAATGGTTACCGAAAATTCATCATGACTGACAACTACCCGTAACCCAGTTCATTCTAGGGCAACATGAATCCCTTGAAGTATTGTAGTTTGGAGCGGATGCATGTGTTAATGCATTGACTATCAAATCATCCACATTAATCGAACTTTTGGAGACATATTGGTATTCTGCGGTCCTTCCAAAATCAGCCCTGCTTACACGACGGTGGTGGTGTCCTTCTTATACGACGTTTGAACGAATTCTGATCATATAGCCACCTAAATTATTATTAAGGTAGAACATGATGTCGGTGTGCAAATTATTGTACGCCAAATACATTGTAATATTCTTGCGATTAGGTCTGAAACCAGAAGGTTCTGTATATACTTTCTTATAACATGGTATAGACGTTCTAATCTTAACTGTTTTTAAGAGCTTTCACGTTAGAACTAGGCAGTTGGGCATGAATTTCTAATGTTTTGCTGGAAGATTTCGAATTAATGTCGCCATTGTACATGTATTGGTTGCCTGAGGTCACTACATGCCTAAGAGGCAATTTAGCATTCTTCATTGGTAATTCAGAGTGTTGGCGAACATGAGACAGTTTAACAGCATAAGTGGGTCCTCATGCTGACGAGGAAGGATTCGTTGTAATCTCAACAGCATTATGTTCGTTTGCGGCACGCTATTGCGCGACTCTTTGATCAGCGGTTTCATCCGAGACGATACGAGCATTCCTAAACTTGTAAGTGTACTGAATAGCCGTTCGGATCCCTTCAGCTGTTCAGCAAATAAACGTGAATCGAATTTAAACAAGATGGGGTACCTCTGCATATGACGCATTGCATTAGGGAGAATACATTCATATGGACTTTCTTGAAGTTCAACTGTCTTTTGAAAACCAAATTCCCTACACAGTCACACACAAATCCAAAGGGTGATTTCGCTGGGTATATTATAGACAATCACGTTATTTTGAGAGACAATTCACTGAGAAAATTCGTCGGTGATGAAATCGATATCAGGTTTTAATTTCTAGTCTTTTAGGAACTTCATCCACTAACAGTAGCATTTTGAGTGGCGATAGTGTATGTATTTCTTGGATCAAACGAGGAGTTTTGGATTCTTCAGAAGCGCAAATAAACTCATTTGACCTTCACCAAACACCAAGAAACCCACATTCACCGATTTCTCCCGACAGACTACAAACAGCGAACACTACCTACCCGAATCAAAATATCTACCCAATAACGTCAACTAAATATGCGAATTCGGATACATCGACAGAGACAAACAATTCATTACTAAGCGACATTCCTTATGATATTCAAGATTTATATCAGGCTCATCATACAAAAGAGTAAACCATATTGTTTAATCAATTAGTTAGAATATTGTGGTAAACAACAATATGGTACAATCATTAACATTTCTACATACAACAACTGAGGTCATCAGACTGATGTTTCTCAATATCACACTCTCACATAGTGTACACTATTATTATCATCATCATCATTTGTGTTAACCTTGAGAAATATGTTTCATATGTGAAAACGCATATTAGATTAGAAGAACACAAATAGTGTTAGGTTCGTTAATCTTGAATTTAATACTGATTCGACTTATTCGGAACGGAACGAAGGCTCAGGATTCAGAGACTCAATAGACTATTCTGGTCCGTTGTCTTCGACTCAGCTAACTCGATCAAGAAGTCTTGGTAAGGCGTAGAAAGTGTATTCTACAAGCAACCGCAGATACCAAGTCAGGCAGGTAGATCAGATCAAGCATACAAGTCAAGCGTATTTATACAAATATATATCGAATTCGTCATAGTGGTTAAGTGCTCGCGCGCGAAGCCAGTAGGTCCTGGGTTCGAGCCCCGCGTGGCGCGGGATCGTGGATGCGCACTGCTGAGGATTCCCGTACCAGGACGAAACGGCCGTCCAGTGCTTCCAGGTTTTCAATGGTGGTCTAGCTTCAACTGACTCATGATTTCAACCTGTGAAAATTTCTAAAAGTCTCCACAAAACCCATTCTGATAATAATTAATGAGTCATCAATTGTCTGCTATTTAAATATTTAAACGATAAGTTCATCAACTGACTGCCATTCAAATATTTAAACATTTAATCGATAATTTAATCGATATGACAAAATTACAAATTGTGAGTTTTGGGGATATTTCGTCCTAAACACTCCTCCCCTTTTTAATAGCATACTTTTCTGGGGTCGACTTGCATTTTGACTGTAGTTCGCCGCTGACGGAGAGGCCACCTTCTGGGACGGGGTTCAGCTTGTTGTTGAGCTTCTTCTCGTGGTGGGGCTGGTGGTAAGCTGAAGGTATCAAGCATGATGTCGAGGGGAAGATTTTCTCCTTTTGATGGTCGGTCCGAGGCTATCCTCTTCCGTAGTTGATTTCTGTGTCTAGACCACGTGCCTCTTCCCAGCTTTACCTCTTACATAACATGGCCTAGTCTTCCGACCACACGTGCTTCGATCCAAGGACCATGATTTGCTCTGTAGTCTCGAGCAAACACCGGGCATCCGACCTCGTACGCTGGAAGCTTCTGAGATTTGGTCTGAGATGGTGGTGGTGTGGTTCTTGGGCACATCAGACTATGGACCGTCCTCAATTTCCTTCCCATCAGGATTTCTGCCGGGGACTTCTGCTGTGGTAGCATATCACTAGGTGTTGTTCGGTTAACAAACAAGAAATTCTGCAGTGTTTCTACTGTCGTCCCCTCCCCTTTCGACTTCATTAGAGCTCTCCTGAATGTATCTACAAATCTTTCTGCCTGACCATTTGACTGTGGGTGATAAGGTGGAGAGCGGAAATGCTTGATAGATAGGCGTTCGCAAAATTCTTGAAATTGACTTGAGATGAACTGCGAACCATTATCGGAAACGATTATATCCGGTAATCCGTTGCGAGAGAACATCTCTGTCAAAAGTTGCATCGTTTGGGTTGTCGTTGGTGGCGTGGCAGGAACAATTTCTGGCCATTTCGAAAAGGCGTCAACAACGACTAGATAGGCGATTCCATTAATTGAGCCTGCGAAATCGACATGTATCCTGGACCAGGGATACTCAGGCTGTGGCCATGTGACCGGTAGTACTTTCGCGTTACATTAAGCTGCTTGCTGACACTGTGTGCACTTGCCTACTAAATCCACAACATGTTGGTCCATGAGGGGCCAATAAGCATAGCTTCTGGCGATGGATTTCATTCGTTTTATGCCAGGATGACCAGAGTGGAATTGCTTTAGCACCCTTGATCTTAGGGACTCTGGCACCACTACTCTATCTCCAAACATCAAGCATTCGTTTACGATACATAATGAGTCCCGACGGTGGTAAAGCTGCTTCAAGTCACCATCCAGTCCAGTTGGCGGCCAGCCATTGGTGACGTATTTCATCGCTCTCTTTATGATGGAGTCATTCTTGGATGCAGATTGTATTTCAGATGCTGAGACTGGCAAAGCACGAATAGCGGTTGTCAGGTAACACTGCGCGTAGTCCTCTGTCATTAGGGAGGCAATAACTGCATCTTCGTCGGCCGTGGGGTGTTCGCTGATAAGCCGTGACAAGAATTTGTGGAAACGGTTGGATCGTAGTGTGTCAACAGCAATTCCGAACTAATAATGGAATTCAGTTTACAAAAGGCAGCGTCACACTGTTTAGTCCATTTCCAAGAGCTGTTCTTATGCAGTAAGCTATTCAGTGGAGTGCGAATATCATGCATCGATGGAACGAACGCTGAGTAATAGCTCACAAGTCCCAGGAAGGAACGTAGTGATGTAACATTAGTAGGAGTTGGGATCAGTTTGATAGCTCGGATATTCTCAGGATCCGGCTTGCGGCCGTCGGCGTCAAAAATGAACCCCAAATACTTTACCGACTGCAAATAAAACTGGCATTTCTCGGGGCGTAACCGGAAACCCTTGTCACTGATGCGCCGCAGTACCATCGTCGTGCGTTCTCGTAGCTGTTCTAATGTCGTCGCTACAATTAAAATGTCGTCCAGATAAGCCGCAACTCCCGGGATACCTGATAGGATGCTTTCCATTAGTTGCTGGAAATAGATGGTGCAGTTTTGACTGCGAAGGGTAGACGGTTATACTGGAACAAACCACGATGGGTATTGATAGTTAACAGCTCTCTTGATGCTTCATCTACTTCCACTTGCAAATAAGCATCAGCTAGATCCAGCTTAGCGAAAAACCTTCCCCCATTTAGCATGGTAAATAGGTCTGCGGGAACAGGCAGGGGATAATGATGTTGTTCTAGAGCTGCATTGAGACCTGTTGAAAAGTCAGCACATATACGTGTCGTACTGTTGGCTTTCTTAATAACCACAATAGGTGCTGCCCATGCAGAGTAGGAAACGGGAGTAATAATTCCTTGTTGTTGAAGGCGGTTCAATTCTTCATCTACTGTTTGTAATGTTGCATAAGGCACAGGTCTCTTTGGCCGAAAACAGGCTTAGCCCCAGTTTTCAATCGAAGTGTTGCTTTCATGGTAGCGCAGCGACCCAGTCCAGGTTGGAAAATAGTTGAGAACTGCGTCATTAGGTTCCTCGTATATGCTTCCAAGTCATGTGGTTGTTGTCGTAGTTGTGTTTGTGATACCCGGCTGCATATGGTATTCAACGGGACATCAGCTAAATTTAAGTGATCGAACCAATCTAAACCGAGCAAATTTAGATCAGCTGGCGTTATGTAGCATACCCCAACAAATGTAAAATCACGGAAAGTAACTGTACATTCCAATCGTCCTAGAAGGTAAAGGTAATTACCACAAGCAGTACGAGGCTTTTGCGTTGTACGCTGCAAGTTTGGGCTGCCCATTTTGGTCCAAGTCTTATGAGAGAGGATAGTGACATCTGATGCCGTATCTATTTCCAATCTAGATGAATGCCCGTTCATATTAATGGTAATAAATTTCCTCTCAACTGGGGTTGAGTCCTCACAGCTTGCTATTAAACTCAACGAATTCGTGTTGGATCTAGGAGTAGGTTTTCTGGTATCTTTGGAGTTGCTTGGCTTCTTTTTTCGACAAAAACCATCTTTATGACACACCACGTTACATTTCCTGCACCGATGTTGCTTATATGGACAGTATCGAACAAAATGCCATGCACCGCAGTGCCAGCATGCAGCAGGAGGATTTGTTTTTGTCTTTTGACCTGAACTAGATGTTGCTGGGGCAGATTTATGCGAGTTGTGTGATTGCTGTACTACATGAACTTCGGTACGATCTGAACCACCACGCTGGACCATCGTAGTGTCACGCTGTAGATTGATTAGGCGTTGATATTCGTTTGCAATTTCATTGACGGTTAGTTTTGGTTCTTGGTCCAATCGACTTAGCAAACGTGTTCTAATGTTACTGAACTTCTGCGATTGAAGGCTGCAGATGAGAATGAGTGCTTTAAATTGGTCTTCAGTAAGCGACTTCAACCGGAAACGTTCACATTCTCGGTTAACGATATCCACATGTGTGAGAAAATCAGCATCTTCGTTCATAGTGAGCTTCAAGCATCGATAAGGCGCATTGAATAGTGAGAAGTTGTCTCCGAATTGTTGGCTCAATGACTGGACAGTGTCGGAGAATGAACGATCGCGTGGGTTTAGAGGCAGAATTAGGTTGCAATACCTGTCTAGTTCAATGGGACCCAACTTTCGAAGCAGCAAGCGAACCTTCCAAGCATCATCCTGGTTAGCAAAGTCGAATTTGAATAAGTCTTCGTAACGTCGAAACCACATATCAAACGTGATATTGGATTCTGGATCGTAATGAAACTCGGAGGTACTGTTAGCGATACCATCAACTGGTGGTGCAGCAGTAGTAGGATTAGAACTACTTGGTTGAGTATTAGACGTAAGCTTTGCATCTGCTAACATCTGAATAAGTTTCATTTGCTGCTCGAGTAATAATTCAAGTTTAGAAGGATCCATGTTTCCAAAACCACCAACGCCAAATTGTTTGGTTTGGTTAACCTTGAATATACTACTGATTCGACTTATTCGGAACGGAACGAAGGCTCAGGATTCAGAGACTCAATAGACTATTCTGGTCCGTTGTCTTCGACTCAGCTAACTCGATCAAGAAGTCTTGGTAAGGCGTAGAAAGTGTATTCTACAAGCAACCGCAGATACCAAGTCAGGCAGGTAGATCAGATCAAGCATACAAGTCAAGCGTATTTATACAAATATATATCGAATTCGTCATAGTGGTTAAGTGCTCGCGCGCGAAGCCAGTAGGTCCTGGGTTCGAGCCCCGCGTGGCGCGGGATCGTGGATGCGCACTGCTGAGGATTCCCGTACCAGGACGAAACGGCCGTCCAGTGCTTCCAGGTTTTCAATGGTGGTCTAGCTTCAACTGACTCATGATTTCAACCTGTGAAAATTTCTAAAAGTCTCCACAAAACCCATTCTGATAATAATTAATGAGTCATCAATTGTCTGCTATTTAAATATTTAAACGATAAGTTCATCAACTGACTGCCATTCAAATATTTAAACATTTAATCGATAATTTAATCGATATGACAAAATTACAAAATATGAGTTTTGAGGTCCTCATGCTGATGGTGAAGGATTTGTTGTAGTCTCAACAGCATTATGTTCGTTTGAGGTACACTATTGCGCGACTCTTTGATCAGCGGTTTCATCCGAGACGATACGACCAGTCCTAAACTTTGTAAGTGTACTGAATAGTCTTTCGGATCCCTTCAGCTGTTCAGCAAATAAACGTGAATCGAATTTAAACAAGATAGGGTACCTCTATATATGGCGCAATAAATTGAGGCGAATACATTCATATGAAATGTCTTGAAGTTCAACTGCTTTTTGAAAGGATCATTACTAGGCGACATTCCTTATGATATTCAAGATTTATATCAGGCTCATCATACAAAAGAGTAAACCATATTGTTTATTCAATTAGTTAGAATATTGTGGTAAACAACAATATAGTAAAATTACTAACATTTTTACATACAACAACTGAGGTCATCAGACTGATGTTTCTCAATATCACACTCTCACATAGTGTACACTATTATTATCATCATCATCATTTGTGTTAACCTTGAGAAATATGTTTCATATGTGAAAACGCATATTAGATTAGAGGAACACAAATAGTAAATGTGATGATTCTATGTGATATTCAAACACGTATTCCTGACTGAATCGTCAGGTAACAGTCGTTTTTGTGAACAGATTTGAGAGGACGAAAGTAGTGCATGTTGTGTTCATGTCAAATTGATACTGTTTATCTAGAATAACTTTCTTCTTGATGAACATTATTATCTTCTAGACCACTTCAACCATACTTTTTAGCTGTGAAACTCACTATAGTCTTGAGTTAAATAGAGGTGTAAAAGCTGAGTGTCCAGTTGACCATAATAGATATGACAAAATGAAAACAATTAGTGCAACGAATAACCAGTGATAATGACTGTGGAACTAAAATCACTCACCACTATCTCACTTAGTATCACCAATTCATTAGCACTGAAACGAATGACGACGTTTAAATGACTCAAGTTTTCTTCCTGACGATATGGGTAGATGAAGCTGTACTCTGGGTTTTATGTGTGATTTATTGGACGGCTAGTAGCCTCTGGTTAATCAGAGAAGTTTTACAAAAATAGCAAAGATATTCGAACTCATTCAATTGGAAGAACTGATATGATATTGAGTCGAAATAATGAATAATATTCTATTATGTGAGGTAATAAATAATAGATAGAATGATGAAATTTCAACTCATATTTCAGAGGGGTTTGTCGGATTATATTCAGCTCATCATGATTTGTTTCTTCAGTGCATAGTCTCCTGTCTCCTGAGGATAGAGGACGGACCGAATTACTCCTCATACTCAGAGCATCAGAAACTTAGTTTCTCAATTTTGCCCGTTTCACTTCATTTCCATAGTTTTGTTAAAACGCTCTATTTCGCCGCAGAGTACTACTACTCCCTTTCAGCATTCAGTGAAAATCGAGCAAAGCCATCATATTTGAACTCGGCTATCAACAGGTCAGAACGGAAAATTCATGTACTCCATCACAGTTCTCATTATCCAATTGTTTTGTCTAGAAAATAAATTGACCGGAATGTCAACGATAAAATTGAAGTGAATTAAGATGTAGAAAATCGGAATATTTTTCGTAAACACACTGTTCAAGCGCGAAGGTATATCAAAACTTCAACGTCAATTGCATGTTTACACTTCTTGCAGCAAAGTTGTAAGGCCATAACTGCTTAGGAACGGCAGTTCAACCCATTCCAATCCTGCTGGATGTTAGTGATGACATATATAAAACACTGTCGTTTTGAAACGAACTGGATCGAAATCAGTCTTTAAATCGTCACTTCAATATTTGTGGCAATTAGTTACAAAACTACTATGCACTACTGCTGAACCAGTGCGAAGTTGCGTGTAAAGATGAGGTTTAGTTGAAATCTATTCCACTAGAGATTATTAAACCTCTGAGTCATTGCATGTACATTGTTAGTTTAAGGTGGGTAATCAATTCATGGAATGTAGAGTGTAAATTGTTATTGCACGGATTCCAACATCAAGTTCATCCTTTAAAACAAAACACTATTCCAAATAAATGCACATTAGTCTAGATGACATTGGATATACTCAATAATGTAACAAGTCGTTTTCGTGATTGTAAAGCAAACAACTTAAGTGACATTGACACGAGTTCATTATCCACGTGAGATAATATTTAGTGTTTTAAATTGTTGGCACGAAATGCTTCCACATTATCGGTGAACTATGGTGGCACAGAATAAAATTTGTTTATCTGGAGATGTCAAGTGATTATATTTTGGAGGTTTAGTCGGTTAAAACTAAACTCAATTTTCTATAATAGAAACTTGACAAAATTAACCATGTTTGTTTTTCAAGGTATTTTATAAGTATAAGATTACTTGAAACTGCTCAGGAATATGGTAACCTGAATTCTGTGCTTAAAACGAGTTTTCAGGATGTTACGAAAATATTTGTGCACACATACGGAGTGAGGAATCGTAGATGCGCACTGCTGAAGAGTCCCATACTAGGACTAAACTGCTATCAAATGCCTCCAGGTTTCCAATGGTGATTTAACATTCATCGATCCGTGGACTCCATCAAAGTCTGACAAATCTCCACAACCCAATGCTGATAATTCTAAGGCGTTTAGATCACTTTTTTAATTTACTGTTCTTTTATTATTATTATTATTATTATTCACAAACATCTTATGGGAACATAATTGTTGTGAAGAAACCATTTCGGGTCTCTTCAAAAAATGTAATAATATACAATTTTCAATAATGTCAGCATTCTACTTGCCATTTAAAAAGAAAAACAAAAAAAACATTTAGAGCAATAATAGTAGACAATTAATAATAATAAATCGGGTCTGTGTAATCGAGAAGAATATTGAATTGAGTTTAAAGAAGGAAATGGACAAAATAAGGGAAGAGAAATAAAGGAGACGTGTTTACGGACACAGAACAAGAATAAACGACCATGTGTGTATCGTTAAATTAGTAACAAAAAATAATTAAGAAAAAATAACTTATTATTGTAATAAGATATGACGCCAGAATGAATGTTTGTGCAGTCATAGTTTGGAGTGATGCAATGAAAGTCTCAATTGAGTGAAAAGAATAACGAATTATCAATATGTATGAGTAGTCACATATGCATAGTGAAGATAAAACGAGTCTGAGAATTTAATTTAAGTGTAACACAAGTTATTGTTTTAATTACAAACTTCGTAATCTTAAGAATAGTATTCATTTAGAGGGAAAGAAGAGAGAAAAGAAGCGAACACCTAGTGAAAAGTCTCATCCATGATAATAATAATAATAATTGCGTAATGAATATCAACCTCAGAAGGAAACCAACAATTTAGGAAAATAAAATAAAAATCCTTCAATGCACTCGGATGAATACATTTAGATTTATGTAATAGTATACAGAGTGAAACCGGACATTAGTATAAATATTTGTGCAACAATAATTAAGATTGATGCTATGAAAGTCAAAATTGATTTCAAAGGACAATCTGGAGTTAAATATGTTTAGAAGGATAAGAAGAGATAAAAAGAATATCTAATGTGTCGGGGAACTAATAATGACATGAATAACGGTAATAATGATAAACACGAACATAAGCTGACTTCATATAATAAGATAAAGAGAAATAAAACAAGATAGACGTGGAAAGATTTAAAGGTTTTATTTTGCTTTTCAAGCAATTAAATGGATGACGGACCTTGTTTGTATAAATCATTATTGAATACATTGATATTCAATAGGTGACATAATCCACTTTCGGAAAGAAAATCGTCAAGGAAACTTTTGAACCGGGTCGTAGTTTCACTGCAACGGAGGTTCACTGGCAGTCTGTTCCACATGGTTGAGTAGCGAATAAGGAAAAAATTCTGACGTAAGTTTGTGTGGGTTCTTGGAATTGCTAGAATATTCTCTTTATTGCGTAGATTGTGGGATGATATCATAAGGTATGAAGGGGTGGATACCGAAGAGTAGGAAATACCGTTAATAAGCCGGTAGATATAGACAAGATTTAATTTGATACGTCTGATCCAAAGAGGTTCTAAGTTGAGTTGTTGACATCTTTGGTAATAGTCTTTGTTATCGGAATACCCCAGAACAGCTTTGGTGAATTTTCTTTGAACACTTTCACTTCTAATCAGGTCATTATGTCTGCAATTACTGTAAACTTAAATATCATATTCAAGAATGGATAAGATACATATTCTGTATAATGACAATCTCGATTCGATATTATGGAAGTTTATCATTATCAATCCGATCAGCTTTCTAGCTTTGGATACTTGAGATATAATGTCTTCAAAAAAGTTCAGACTGTTGCTATATCTTAAACCCAGGTCACGAACAGTGTTAAGAGGTTTGAGTGTATGTGTCTGTACAGTCAGATTTAAGTTAAGACAGCGACCAATGTGAATAAATCCACTTTTGTCAACATTAAGTGGCATATTCCACGAAATAGTCTATTCGTACAACTTGTTTTTTCCTCTTGGATTACCGCTGAAATATAGCTTTCTTTCGTGGGAGAAGAGAATGAATAAACTACTTTCAGGTCATCAGCAAAAAGGAAAGGCTTACCATACCATATTGATAAAAAGGAGAAAGAGTAATGGACCAACCACACTTCCTTGTATAACCCCACTGGTTACATTCACAGGTTTAGAGTAGCAAGATCCAAAGCGAACGATTTGGCTACGTTCTTCTAAAAATGATTTGAGCCAAGATAAAAGGGGATTCTGTATGCCAAATGAAGAGAGTTTTAAAAGAAGAAGTTTGGGTGAGACACTGTCGAAAGCCTTACTAAAATCGAAGTAAAGAATTATCACTGACTGACCAACATCTCTTCTCTGGGTAATTTGATCAAAAAACTCCAGGTGCGATGTGAAACATGAGCGTTTAGTCATAAACCCGTGTTGGGATGGGCTGATCAGACTAGCCGAAAGTAAAAATGATAGTAGCTGTTTGTGGATGATTTTTTCCATGGTTCTTGAGAGCACGGATGTCAAATTAATTGGCTTATAGTTAATAATATCACTACGTGGTCCTGTTTTGAATCTAGGGGTGATAAGGTATGTTTTCCATACAGATGGATAGGTCCCATATTCCATAGATAGATTGAAAAGTTTCAAACAAAATAGTGGAAATTCTCTACTTCCATATTTCACAAATGATGAAGGTATCCCGTCAGGTCCACCATCATTAGACTTTTTCAGGGCAGCTATGGCCTGCTTGATGTTGGAGGGTGTGAAATCAATTTTCGACAGATGTCTGGATGTCAGCATTGGAAATGTAATGATGGAGTTTTCAGTTCCAGTTTTGTAGCACTGCGAGAAGTACTTGCTGAATTATTCGTTTATAGTATTCGGGTCGTTAACAATGCTTCCGTTAACTATGAAGAATTTAGTCGTGCCAAGGGAATTTGACTTTACACGGGATTTAAAAAGCAGAAGTATTGATAATTCTGGGCTTTTACTACGTAGAGCTTTATTTTCTATATTCATAAAATACTTATGTTTAGATGAAGCATTTCTGTTGATTAATTTAAGTATACTCTGAAGTGCATACACATCATTCTGCTCGTAGTTGCGGCATTTTAATTTCCTCAGCTTTCTTTTAAAAGTATTTTGGCCCCAATTAGCATTATAAGCCACACGGCCAATAACTGGAGCAGTGCAGTCAAGACAATATATCAGGTTGTGGTATAGATTGGAAAGCGCAATGTCAACATTATTTGTGGTAAAATAAGTTTCCGATGGTAAACATTGAATGAGAGTTCCAGTCCGTTTCCATGTTTGTTGATCAAAATGTCTGCTTTGGTACATCAATGAAGCTTTAGAGTTCAATTGTATGGCGGTTAAAGAGTGAATAATACTCAATACAACTCTATGGTCACTCATAAAAACCTCATGACTGGTATGTACTGAGATAGAGTCTATGTTGATTGTGGACATTAAATCAAGTGTATTATTCCCCCTGGTTGGTTTTCGGACCTATTGAACCCATCCGCAAATTTCTAATGTTTCAACTAGCTTGTTATATCGACCTGGTACCGGAGTCAAGCCCCATTTAATTTTTGGCAGGTTAAAATCGCCTCCGATGATTTTAAAAGTATGCGGTTGGTGCGAAGCAATGGAAAATATGTTTGTTAGTAATTTGTCAAACTTAGTATCCGCATGAGGTGGTCTATATATGCATCCCACAAGTAAATAATTTTGGGATCCACAGTTTACAGTAACCCAAGTGGAGTCGTCTATAGCATCAAGGGATTTATCCGCAAATTTGCACGCTTGAATGTCTGAACGGACATAGATAATTGTATCGCCTCCTATTCCATAAGATCGATCGGTTCTAAAGAAAACGTAGTTATCTACATTCAAGGAATGATCGGATATAGGTGAATTACACCACGTTTCCGTAATAAGTACAATGGTTGGATTAACAAGGAATAAAAGAGTTTTAAGATGAATAATTTTATTAGACAGAGAGCGGGCATTGAACGAAAGAATAAGAAACTCAGAGTCATCATAGTGAAGCAGGTTAGAGTATAAATCGCAATTGGTAGTTCCATGAATACTCATAGGATTAGCTAAGGTAAGAGTCGTGTTGCGAGGGGAAATAGATTCAACCACTTTGTCATCATGTGAAATATGTTTACCGTTGCCGGCAGGAAAGCCGGCGGAATTACAAAAAAAGTCTTCTCATTGCTGTTGGATATAACATCTGATAAGGGCATACTGTACATATTGGGAGCCGGACCAAGAAGGCTATCAGGTCTATGGTTGTGATTAAGTGGCCAATTACAATTCAGATAACTATTTATACCTGACGTATGGGTAACGTGTTTAAGACGTTTATTTCCAAGGTTTGTGGTTGATTTCGGCTTCTTCATAAGTTGGAGAGGATTACTTAATTACTTACTTACTTACTTACCTACGCCTGTTACTCCCAATGGAGCATAGGCCGCTGACCAGCATTCTCCAACCCACTCTGTCCTGGGCCTTATTTTCTAGTTCCATCCAGTTCTTGTTCATTTTCCTCATGTCTATCTCCATTTCTCGGCGTAATGTGTTCTTTGGTCTTCCTCACCTCCTTTGGCCTCGCGGATTCCATGTAAGGGCTTGCCTTGTAACGCAGTCGGGTGCTTTCCTCAATGTGTGTCCTATCCACTTCCAGCGCTTCTTCCTGATTTCTTCCTCCGCTGGGATCTGTTTTGTCCTCTCCCACAGTACGTTGTTGCTAATAGTGTCCGGCCAATGGATCTGAAGTATTTTGCGTAGACAATTGTTAATAAACACCTGTATTTTCTGGATGATGGCTTTCGTAGTTCTTTGGGTTTCTGCCCCATACAGTAGAACTGTCTTGACATTTGTTTTGAAAATCCTGACCTTGGTGTTGGTTGACAGTTGCTTTGAGTTCCAGATGTTCCTCAGTTGTAAATATGCTGCTCTTGCTTTGCCGATCCGCGCCTTCACATCTGCATCAGATCCACCCTGTTCATCAATGATGATGCCCAAATACGTAAAGGTTTTTACATCTTCCAAATCTTCTCCGTCAATTTTGATTGGATTGGTGCATTCTGTGTTGTATCGGAGAATCCTGCTTTTCCCTTTGTGTATATTGAGACTTACTGCTGCTGAGGCTGCTGCCACACTGTTCGTCTTCTCCTGCATCTGTTGTTGCGTTTGAGATAGAAGGGCCAGATCATCTGCGAAGTCTAGATCATCCAACTGCATCTTAGATATCCATTGTATCCCGTGCCTCCCTTCAGATGTTGACGTCTTCATGATCCAGTCGATCACCAGGAGAAAGAGAAAGGGTGAGAGTAAGCAACCTTGCCTAACACCGGTCTTCACTTTGAACGACTTTGTCAACTGTCCTCCATTCACGATTTTGCAGTGTGATCCATCATATGAGTTCCGTATGATATTGACTATCTTCCGAGGCACGCCGTAGTGTCGAAGAAGCCTCTATAGTGTCGTTCTGTCCACGCTATCAAATGCCTTTTCGTAGTCAATGAAGTTGATGTAGAGTGATGAATTCCATTCAATTGACTGTTCCACAATTATCCGAAACAATAATATTAAGAATTATTATTATTATTATTATTATTATCAATAATTCTGTTGTGCTTAGTGTGAATTCCAATAAGTAGATCGTATTCTCCTGACATCCAATTCATGTGCACCATTCGTTTGATTATTACAAAGTTTACAGCTTGACACCTCACACCTACTCACTTCATTATCTTATCAATATGATTACCTTGGCGTTGAAATCTCCCATCAGAATGGTCAAGTCCTTTGTTGGGCACTTCTCGACGATTGATTGCAGCCTATTGTAGAATTGATCTTTAGCGTCTTCATTGTGGTCGTTGGTAGGGGCATAGCATTGGATGATGTTCATTGAAATACCCTCTTTCTTTGTTTTGAACGAGGCTTTGATGATCCTTGGTCCATGAGATTCCCATCCTATAAGCGCATTTTGAGCTTGTTTGGACAGCATCAATGCAACTCCTTGTGTATGTGGTGCATTTTCTTCTTCATGGCCGGAGTATAACAGGAGCTCTCCTGTAGTTAGTCGTTGTTGTCCAACTTGTGTCCAATGTGTTTCACTGATCCCAAGCACCTCTAGGTTGTATCTTCTCATTTCGGCAGCAATTTGGAAGGCTTTCCCGGTGTCCCACATTGTACGAACATTCCATGTACCTAAATAAATGGTCGCTCTGGTTGTCAGAAGGGGCATCAGCCTCGTAACTTTCGAAGGAATTCGGCTTTCATCATGAGGCGTCATAATTATTCTAAATGAAGACCTTCTGACTCCCAGGGCAGAGTTTAAAAGGTTTGAATAATTTTTTCTGGTTAGCGTGTTTTAGCGAGTTAGTTTTCCACGGGATGGGGAAGCTAACCCATGCCCAACTCTTCTCCTTTATCCGGGCTTGGGACCGGCAGTAGCCCCCGAAGTGACTCCAAGAGGAGTTGAAGAGGATTGTGTACTTTTAAACATACTTGCGATGGTTTGCGAGGTTCGAATATATCAACGTTAAGTGCGTGGTTAGTTATATGAATGTTATGATTAGTTTTCCTGTTATCCGTTGGACAGTTACTGTAACTGGGTGATGCACTAACAGCAGTTTGGATTGTGTTATCCCATTCTTCATCAGCACAGCTACTTCGGGTTGAATCTAAGTCAACATTCTTAAGAGGATGGACACCACCTACATCGGGATTACTTTCTTCTGGGTTTTGAACTTTATGAGATTCAGAATAGTTTTTCGGTGGCGGCAAAGTTGTTAAGCTAGACGTCCTCTTAGAATCGGACTTAACTTTACAACCATTAGTATTATGATGCGTTTGAGAGTTTGAAGCTGATGGTCTGTAGTTATCTCTTCCTGCTTTTCGCTGGCATGGTATTTTATCCGGAAGAGTCTTAATATCCTTGAAAATCTGTTTTTGTCTGAATGAATTGGAGGAAGTTAAAAATTCACTGGGGTCTACAGATGAGTTGAATTTGAACAAGATCGGTAAGTACATACCAGGATGACTTCTTTTTAATTTTTTGCATACACATGGTACGTGTGTCAAACTGTTGGCCCTAAGCAGACTAGATTTGATAATTTTAAGGGCCTATGTGTCCGGTATATTAAACACAATTGCATTGCTAGATCGTCTTATTCTTTCAAATACCTCTGACGCAACACGATCTAGGAAAATATTTATGTCATTCATTTGATCTGGAGTCTCTGTGAGGTTGGGGTTGGTGAGATATTTAGGCGGATTGAGAATGTTCATGTCTACTTGCAACTTTTTTATAGCATCCATATAGTTGCAGTTGCGATTATCATCACTGTTTACCATCAGAGTTTTCAACGTGTCTGGAATGGAGACAACTGGTAAAAGCTTGTCTGCTTCCGCATGAACGGAGTGGCACGTCTCGTTGAAACTCTTGAAAATCGTATCAGTAGTGGTGTTAAATTGTGTCGTTTTCCTACGTTTGGCTGAACGCCTAGGAGCAGGGGTCTTCATTTTCTTTTGTGGCATGATAAAGTGACGTACTGCAAGTGGTTTTAACAGAATGTTGGAAATAGGGGTGAAAAAATCAATTCCGAGGGCTCAAGTTAGTCTAAAAATCAAAATCTATGTTTTAACCAAGAGTGAATGTATCGTGAGGATTAGTGATGTTAAAAACAAAAGATGACAGTGGCAGGAAGATAGTAGTGGAGATGAAGTATTTATGTCAGTATCTTTGTGGAGGCAAAATAGAATATAAAGGAGCAAGTTGTATAAATTTTAACATATATGACACGAAAGATAGTCTTATATGGTAAAGTAATTTAGAAATGTCGATAATTAGTATCAAACAATCAAAACAAAAGTACGGTATGTGATACATATATAAACTGAAAGTCCGTATTAGTAAAAATTGGGAGGTGCAGAGATAAGTAGTTTAGAAGATTATTACCGTCTAAGGTTATTATGTTGCTTCTTGAACAAATATATGAAACAGCTTTTTGGTAAAGAAGCTAATCTCTGCTTCTGAAATATGAATCATGTATTTCAAACATAGTAGGTTTATAAACACCAGTCAAGCAGACCACAACGTACCATAAAATAGAAAACAACATTTGTACAAGATGTGACCAAAAGTGACTGTGAATGTGGGAGGCAGTGACTAAGAGACAGGGCATAATTCAAGAATGGTAAAACGTATAATAATGGTCCATAGATCACAATGAAGCTTATAATAAGAAGAATATGAATATGAATAGTTTAGTTATTTAACGATTATACGATAAATATAGATACTCGTAGTATTGGTCCATGAATGTATCCCAAAGTTACCATTCATTATGCTCATCGAGACCTAACACTTTTTAAAAGTAAATCATATTCTAATGGTCCGTAGATCAAAAGAAAACTTATAATAAGAAGGATGTTAATATACGTGTTAAATGGAATTGTAAAGTCAATGTTCAGAAATGAATATGGATTAGATAAATTTGATGGACAGTAATGTAAAAACAAGTCAGAAGTTATGTAATATGTAAATTACTATGAATGACGTACAAATTGGTGAATGATGTGGAGTAAATGCCGGATAAATTTCCTAATACTTTTCATCTTTTTCAACATGTCTGAATGAGTATAGGCTATGAAAATACAAAGAACATGTGGTTGAGTTCTTTTAGACCATAACCCTAGCTTCGATTTTTATCAAAGTGTCACAGGTTCAGTGCATTCCTCAAGTCCCCCACTAAATGCAGTTTTATGGCTTTCTGATAACGACACCACAGAGTTCACCTCCTCCATTTCCGGTGTACAGACTCTATTAAAGATTGAGTTTTAGGGTCGGTCTGTTAACTTCAGCCAATGTATCTAGTATAATCTCAATAAATCGAGTGATGTACGATCTGTCGAAAATATTACACTTTTCTCCATAACGTTCATGTCTGTGACTTCACAATGTATCTAACCTGCAATGTTTAATATTTCTTCGGATGCACTATGTACTGCTCAAAGAAGATATGGCGGAGGTGGTATGCTGATATATATGGGCACCATACCCATCAATCGTCGGAGAAACACATTTTTACGGTTACGAGAGTCGTTTCTGTTGAGAACTAGCGTTACTGTGGCTACTCTGAGCTGGAAACTTTTAAAACGTACGTTTGGCTGTTGATGGCATTTTCTCATTTTACGGCGAATCTCGTTATGCCCCTTCTTTCCATTATGCAGAGCAGCGATGACCGTGAAACATGATAAATCCCTTAAAATACTAACCTACGAATGACCATTACAGAGGTGATGTCTAACGGCTGTCATGACGATTATTTTGTGTGCCAGAACACAGCAAGTCTTTTCTATCTACTGTGTAAAGAAAAGTTTGGAACTGAGTATATTCACTGGGAAATGAGTAAATGATATGGTACCTTGAAATGATCTATTTTACCATTGAATGGATGAATATTAGATGATTGTGTGATGATTCACTGTTTATTTGTATTTAATCTTGTCGTTCATTATAAGTCTAGGTGTTCAAAATCTCCATAACCAATTGAAATCAGTGATTTCATGAATTGACGGGAATATCTAAAGTTTTCTGCCATACACATAGTTCTACTTACTACATTAATAAAAAGGGTTAAAACATCTCAGGTAGTTGCATTACTTCATATTTTGAAAAACCGTTCTACATTAATTTTCACCTTTACTATCTACTTAGTGTTAACTAAATGTAGAACATGCCGTTGCTATCAATCTAATTCATTTAGATTTTCCAGATCTTCAACATTATAAGGAGGTCATTATGTGTACCTCACTGTTATTGTGTGTGTGTCATATCCATGTTTGTGTGTGAGTGTGTGTACTAGTGGGTCTGTGAATTGTGACATTTGCAATATGATGCAGTGAAGCAGGAATTTGTGTGTGTGTGTTTGTCTTGATTGTGTGATGAACAAACTGGTACATGTGGTTGTGTGAATTTCACAATATGTTTTCGATCATTTCATTTCAACCGTTTGGACGACCTATACAGATGTATGAAACCAGGTAACGGAGAAGAGGAAAACTAACGTGTTAGTGTAGAGCATAACATCTCACATGCACTTGAGTCTGCATAAATGTCATTTCGTCAAACTCGTCAATGAACTCAATTTACAGACAGTGTCATTCGATCAGTGATAATGACTTATAAAAATAAACTTTGGACTAAAATCATGTTGCAATGAGCTAATGGAATTATGATTGGTGTATCCGGAAGATAGATGTCACCGAATTGTTTCAGTTTTCTGTGCTACATTTCATCAAAGATGAATTTCAAGATCCGCATTTTCTGACATCCACCTAACCAGATATCTTGAGTAAAATAACTAGGGTGTGAGTAGATATTTTATGGACGTATTACGCTTATGGGTACCCATTGACTCATCCAAACATGGACATATGGTTGACTTATTTAAACAGACGATATACATACTCATTTACATGCTCAATCACTCACACACAGCAACAGGATCACACTTGCACTCCTCAGTCAATAATGAAATAATTTTCATGCATGTTTCGAAGGACTTAATATCCACATGTTGGGTAGTGTGAGTTATTCCACCTCTGTTAGTTTATAAAACCAATTTCAACATGGAGAGACAGACTTGGCAAAGACGTTTATTTTCTTGAACAATTTGATCTACTTCTACTTTACTCAACTGTTCCTATCAACCTCAATGAATATTCAATGAAAACATACATTTGACCAACAGTAAAACGTATATATATTCAGAACAATGGGCTACGGTGAGTTTGGCTGTCAAAGTCTCCTGGTTTGTGTCGTGAAAACAAGAGTTGCGTGAAAATCACGTGATAATGAATGATTGACAGAACACGTGATTGACAGTATTCTATAGGTACTCAAGTGCTGGAGAATGATGACACATGAATATCTCTGTCCTGCCATAGTCCATTTGTCGTTTGAATATCGCAACATTTTCTCTTCATTGTTCAAAATTGAGTGATATGAGTTTGGATGACACGGGCAGTATTGGTTTTTTCGGAAGTAAGAGTAAATCCCACTGATTTATACTGACTTGTTTCAAGAACTCCTGCCGAAAGACTACAAACATCGAAAATCAATCAAAGTATCTCCTCGTAAACATCAACTACATATACAATTTTGAAATAGTGGATGCTGACATAGGCGGCAGGCTATATAAATCTTCATCTACGATTGTTTACTTGTGTAGAAACTAATTTTGATTCTGCTGCAAAATTAAGAAGAATTTCATTACCAAATATATTTCAAGACGTATTCTATGTTCTACGAAATTCGATCACTAACATCTCACGATGATATCCGACTTCAATCAATACTTAACACAAACGTACATTTGGTCAACAGTCATATTCATCTATACAGAATATCGGGTAAAGATCAATTTATCTGTCACACTGAATGATATAAAACGATACACAGAACGTCATGAGGATTATGTGATCAATCATCTTGATGACAGTCCCATAGAAAGTATTCATGAGACGTATTAACTAGTCGAGTCTAAAATCATCGGAATTATTACTCATAGTTCCATAGATTTATGAACTGCGGACGTACTAAATGGACAATTCTATAAGAACGCCTTCACTAAGCTCATTTGAACGACAACCTACTCGTTTTCACCTGAATCTCTCTTTAGAAAAATAGTACTCATCTGCAAAATGGAAATTTCATTCAACTTTGTTCCGTGGACGTAAATGACCGTCTGGCATATAAGAGCATCATTAGTAAATGACATTCCTTATGATATTCAAGATTTATATCAGGCACATTACACAAAAGAGAAAATCATATAATTTTGATTATTTAGATAGAACATGGAGATAAACAACATAGAAGTACATACATTGACGTTTCTACAAACAACAACTGAGGTCAACAGACTGACGCCATATTAAAATCACACTCTCCGATAGTGTACACTAAGAATATCATCATTATTTTTATTTTTAAAAGGATATTTATTGACTGTAAAGCCATATTAGATTAAATGTATTGAAATAGTAGATGTGATGATGATATGTGATATACAGACAAATATTCTTCACTGAATCGTAAAGGTTCAATAGAGCTTCAAGAGTACATATGAAGCACGTGTTGTTTCCCTGCAGGAGATAAGTGTACACTATTTAAAAGGAGAGAATACGAAACATGAACAATTAAAACGGCAAACAATCAACGTCAGACAATATGGAACTGAAATCATATATCGCTTTCTATCTGACAAATACTATTTATCAAAGTCATTTGACATAGGTTTGAATCAATTCTTTTCAGCACATCACCATTTGTGCCTTCAGTGCATATACGGGTTGATATAAATTTAGGCGGTTCCAAGCATCTGTTGATCGTTGAAAATTCGCTGATTGAGTTGCTCGCTAGAGAAAAATGTTCAAAATACGCTTTTAGATAATCTGGAATGTCTGTTTTCAAAAATCTCAGATGTCGTAAGTAGGTAAGCAAATATGCAAGCAATTCATTCACACACTTGAACTTAATGAGTAGTGTTTTTATTCTTGTTCAGCTTGTTTATCTGGTTAATTCTGTTCCCCCATGATAAAATTATGAATAAGTGTAGGTGAATTTCCCTTTGTAAAGCTGACCATAGTAAAATTCATAAGCTACAATGAACATTATAAATCTGATAAAGTCCCGTTTATCCACACTTAATACCCTGCACATTTTCCTGTTTTTGTCAAAACTGATGATCGTTGAAGCGCGGAGCACAATCTTATGTTCGACATTAGAACATACACACATTGGTAATAAGTAGAAGAAGTATATAAGTCTCCGTTGAAGATGTAATGAGGAAGAAAGAGATCATTTAAAGAAGAATAATCTTCTGCTGAATTAATGAAAAACACTGAAGTACACTTCATGTAATCGACAAGTTGTTGAAAGGAGTTTTTGAGAAAACTTCATTCATTAAGTAGAGGAATGGCAGTGTTTAACATTCAAAATATGACGATCATTTGTGCTGTCATCACAAAATTACATTGAAAAACTAAGAGTATATTCTATCGAGATAAGGTATTGTAGGATTCTTATACTTTTGCTTGTATACATGGATTCTAATGCATTAATGTCTCGTTCTAACAAAATATATATAAGGAGAGACGTATAAATCAATTGGGTGATTAGTACATAATAAGAGGTCACCTAACAGGATTTAGCTAGACATAAATGTTTATCTACAGTCCTAATAACAATGACTTCATAAGGTTCTCCGCACTCCTTGCTAACTGCCTCAAGCACTCTCCGCAATACATCAAAGTTCCTTTCTCCAACGCTCATGAATGGATAATGGAGAAAAGTACGGAGCATTAGGCTATATGCAAGAATTGACAAGCTGTATTAGTTGACATCGCATAACGACAAAATCATGCAGTAAGCCATACTGTGTACTTGCAACATATTTCCTAATAACAGTATATGAAATACACAAGTTGGTATAACGAGACATCGTATCAAATAATTGATAATCTGACTCATACACTTCCTGAACACAATTACTGATTGACACTAAAAGATAAGCAGGTATCTTTTGCTCTGGTAATTAGATCATGATGAACAACATGGAATGAGCAATGTATCATTGAACACAATTTTGAAGTTGATCAATTTCCGAAATTACAGTACAACTGTTTGTTCGACTACAGACTGTAATACCTGAGGAAACGACATTTTGTTTAATGTCGAGATCTTTCTTAAATGAAGGACAATACACCTCTGTTGTACCTAGAAATAAGAACTGTTTGTATATATTACCGAGAGATAAATATTTCCGAAATCTATTAACAGTCAGCACTGTAATATGATGGATAAATAGAATAGATGTGGCTTTGTTTACAAGTTGCCACTTCATATTAAACGACTTATGCAATCGTTTGACAGAATGTGTTTATTGAAATAAAATACAAATGTGAATGTGTAAGTTTTCACATCCAATCAAAACAGTTTGTGCTACTTTTATTTTAGCCAATTCAACCAAGATGGTGCACTATTAAATGTCAATTAACAGATTATTACAGACAACAAACTGTTTGTTCATGAACAAATGAGCAGGTCTTTTGAACCACAAGTTAACCAACCGTTGATTACGAATTATTGTTAATCACATCCATGATAGGTTTCATCAATAGGGGTCAGGAATTTCAAGCAACTGTGGATAAATTTCAGCTCATATTCTCAACAACCAGAAAAATATTGAATAAAGATGGTCTCATCTACGTCTATGATTGGTTGACAATGAACATGCGATTTTATCACGTATATTCATTTTAATGGTCAGTTTGAATCATCGAATCAGTAGCAAATAACCTTACACTTCAAAATTCTATATAAACCTGACACGTTCTATTCAAATATGACTTACTACTTTGAACAAAAAGATGAGGTGAGTGTTGACTGAACATACGAACTCAATTTGAAAATTGATGCAATGAGATAACGTTGTTTATTTCATCTGGACCATTTTAGACACAACATTTTATCTTCTCAATCGACGTCATTCTTCCTAATTATCATCTGCCTTGCCGAGTTCTTCGAATGCCAGGATGTCTGTAGTCAACCTGGATGGACGACTTCGGGAAAAGTAATTTTTGAAAATAGTTCTTATCGATATGTAAGTAATCAATTTGATCGTTATACACATACTCAGTCTCGACATTATATGTATTTGCAGAGCATCAGTATTAATCAGCCTCAGCCATCTGTGAGTACAAGTTTGGATAAATACACTGATCCTTTCGTAAGTCGAATACATTTTGTGATGAAGGTACTTGTCTCTATGTTTACGGTTTTTTAGACAGTAGGACCGGAACTGTCGTTTAAATATTACAATAGTTACGTCACAATTTTCTATATGTACGCTGATGGTAAGTCAGTAATTTTCTTTGACTTCGAATTATAACTTCATTTTCTTGATAACATTTTTGTCCATGAATCCAAGTTGATTCCATTTCTTTATTGAATTAGGTTTATACTCCTTGAGACATGCAATAATTCTTTGGATATCCTTTCTTCTTCAAATTATGTCGATAATGTGATGCTTTACAGCAATCCAGATGCAGTTCATGCAATTCATTTAAGTCTTCAGTTTATTTCATTCAATGTCAAATCATCAATCATGTTTCATATTTTCAATAAATAAATACAGGTGCCATAGTTATAGGCGAAGAAAAATACCTTGGATATATTGAAGCTTTTGGAGCAAAGAATATATATCCTGTATTTCAGATTTTGAATAAGAGTGAGTTCTTGTATTATTCAGTTATACTTTGTTTCGTTACTTATTCCCACACTTCATTTTACATACATTATTCTGTATTTTACTTGACTATTACACAAGAGCTTATCAACACATGGTGATTGTTTTGTTTGTTTGGTTGTCGTACCAGAACATGTGTGTTTCACAACACCTTTTGATTACCATCATGTGAAAATACTGCACAAAACAGAGATTCACCTCAAAATACAAACACGTTGGAAGAGTAGAAATGACAAAACAAGTGATGGTATTGTTTGATTGTCAATTACCAACTCTACAGTCTATCATGAGAGGTACTTGAGTATTTGACTAAATCGGTTCAATGAATTTCAGAATGAAGATCATAACTTGCATGAAAATGTTGTTCGTGTTAAAACTTTCCTTTACTAAAACTAATAGATATTCATTATGAAGATATTTAAACATCCATTTCTATTTTCATTATTTCAGAGGAATTATTTGCTGTCAGATGGTTTATTGATGAAAGCGTTGATGGTAAACGTAAGTCAACACATGTGGAATCTAAACACTGACATCTTCATTCCATATGATTATTCATAGGTTGTCAGAGTCAATTTGTCTCAGAAACTGAAAATGTAGACATTTGTCACTTTTCAGAGAAATCAGGGTCGCTTGATGACGCTGAATAAGATTTGAAGAATAGTTGATGTGATCCGGAAGTCACTAAGGTTGATGAGTAAAATAAAGATCACTATAGTGGATAAATCAGGTCACAATCTTATTTCATTTGTGTGAAAACGAATTCACAGATTTTTTGCCGTTTATAGGCTTGAATTGAATTTGATGAACAGTTTCAGTTTGAAAATAAATACATTGTGTTGTATGCTGATCACATAGTCAGTTCTGTACACATCACATTCATCTACCCATCCATTAATCTCATAGTCATTTCTAAATATTATCCACCCAAATATTAAGAAAATATCCCTAACACCATCTATCTAGGGCTGTTCGTTTCTTATCTGCAACAAATAAACACTATGGTTGTATTCAGTTGATCGATTGAAATATCACGTAACCATGTAACCAATTAAATCCACAAGTTCAAGCTGTAAGCAAACAACGCATGCTTCTTTCATTCCCTTGATGTGCACTTGAAATTGTTTAACATGAAGTCTGCTGAAGAAAATATTTGATATAACACAGTAAATATTCACTGAAACATGGTCACTTAATGATCTGACATATACTATGTCACATCTACCGATAAACTGGTCATTGTTTTCGTCGAATGTTCTAAATGTCGATGGTTTTTTTATTGTAGAGTTTACAGCCGAGGTAACTTGCCTAATACATCCGAATGGGAAGATAGTTTTGTATTATGATAAAGTAAGTCGCACAATTGAATGCAAATGTAGTTTTGTTTCAAGTACTTCAGATTACTCAACTATTTCATGTTTATGAATACTGTCAAATATATCTAGTCGCATTGAACACGAAACAGATGTAGCAACATTCTGTAAAGTGCAAACAGAATATTTGACACTATTATTTAACCTTTGATGACACAACGTATTCAGGCACCTGTTAAAAACAATGAATTATTAGAAAATAAATCACCTCACTTTCATCTAGGAGGTTGTGTGTTGACAGATCTTGACTCAAACTATCAACATTTTCTTTCAGGTTTCAAGGGAAATTAAAGAAATTAAATGGACACCGATAATCGCATGTGGAAGAAGTAAGAATCATTTCAACAAATGTTGTCAGCACATTGATGTCAGGATAATCGTATCCTCAGTTATCTGTTTGTGTTGTATTACTTTCTGTTTTACACTGCTTATCAGAAAGTCAATACAAAGCATTCCTTTATTCTATCACAATGATCTAATTTAGTCTCGTTACAGTTTGCGTTTAAGATTTGATTGGCTTGTAAAATCAACTGATATAAATGTCATTGAAGTGTTGTGGATAATTGTGCAAAATGAAATTGATATGCGTCTTGTAAAGGCACTGTTCAAATGTTATTGAATTGTGAGCATTCAAAGTTAGATCGATGTTCACACTCCTTGTAGGAAAAATGCAGTGTCACACTGATCGTGACTGTCAGTGAAAGTGTTTGATATTTGCGACTAGGGCTTTCGAACATAGGACCATTATTATAAACTGAATTGAAATCCAAGTTTATATGTATTGAAATCAAAAACTATCATAGTTGATGATGACACAGAAATGATTCAGAGTGAGATCGTTATGGTGTTGTTTCAGCTTTCTGTGATGAATTTCACCGATAATAGATTTCACTCTCCACATATGCTTATACTCACTTAACCAGATATCTTGAGTAAAGCAACTAAGGTGTATGAATGTATTTATCCCTAAAGTGCGGATGGATATTTTGATGCGGCTCAGTCTTATTGTTACCGATTGACGCATTCCGACGGGGACATATGAATGACGAGATTAAAGAAATGATATTTACGCTCATTTATTCTTTAACTTACAGTACACAAGTCGCAATTTTAGTCCTCAGTCTTCACTCAAAAAGAACGTATGCTTTATATGAAACAGAATTGAACGAATGGTACTGGTTGGACATTGATTGCTTTTGATGTACTAAGGTGTATGAATAACCTGTTGTATTTATAAACGAATACAAAATTCTAAGTGTCTTTTCTTGTTCACTCTATCACACATGATAAAATAGCACCTCTAATAATCACTCCTGAAACATGGATCAATAGTGGCACGATGGTGGAATATGAATTCATTGGAGGTATGTTATAACTTTTTTCATCAGTAAAAACTATTTTCGCACTTGAAAATATCCTTTGTTTACTTCAACGATTTGAATATTCCATGTATAATTTCATTTAACTACCAAATGATATCGAGCTATCTATCCTGAATGACATTTCACATATCATTAGGAACTGCACATCGATTCTTTTGTTGAATGATGAAAAGGATTCAAAATCGAATGTGAACCAATAGTGAAGTCTTCACTTTGATCAAAAAGTGACTTGACCACAAAGCAACAAAACGATATATGAGATGATGTTAGTTTTGAATAAAATTAAATGTTTGTGAGTTGATTGTGCGTTGATGAGAAAGTGTCCGTATTTTCTATTGGTACATGTGAAATGAAATCTTACTGAGGTAGTGAATTCGCAAAAAGAAACACTCCACGTAAATGCGAATGCTTCGTAAACGATTGCTGATTTTCTGAAACCTTTGCTTTGTCATACATATACGATAAATTGAAGGTATGGATAAGTCACGTCTCCAAATTACAACTTATCATAGCCAGTTTAAGGATAATTTCCACATTATGAAAATGTGTACCTTCTCATGAATATGTACATTGGGTAAGTATAAACAGATATTAGTTCACCATGTTTAAGTCTACTGAAATAATATTTTTAGTAGTGAGAGAAACAGTCCGTGATGGAATAATCAGATTGCCGTCAATATTCTTCGAATAAGATACTCTGTTCATCATCAATGAATATTTACCGGTCCAGCTAGTTTCATAGAATAACTGATAGCACAAAGAACACAAAGCAGTTACATACTTTGTTATCATCCATGAAAAATTCAATGTAATGTGCACCGCTGAGTCCACTGACAGCTTCGTGCATACGTGTCTGAATGTAAACAGTCATTAAAATCCATCGTTTATACTTGACATTCGACATAGTTTCATTCAATTCAAACATGATGTCGCGAAACATGATTGAAATTGATGGCGCACTGAATATTGCATTATGCATCGTAGTGACAATTTTCCAGTCAGTGAAATTGTCACTTCACGCCGAAATCAGCATTATATCTTTGGGTTATTGTTACATGTTTTGTAATTCACTTGCCTTTTGTTTGGTCACTTGAAATTAAATCGTCTCATTCTTTTCACAGACTATTGTCCAAAATACACTTCACCTGAAGCATGCCAACAGGCAACAACATTGGATATAACTTGTTTTTGGTGTGATAAAGCGAAGCTATGCATTGAAAGTACTGACCGGGATGCTCATAACATGAAAGTTAATAACTTTCGTGTTAAGGTTTGTACTTCTTAATCTTCACAGGTCATTTTCAATATTGAAAAATTACACATTTCGCGTACATCCATTCACCGAAAGGAATATTTTTTTCTTTACGAATAAAAAATAACTGGTATACTACCCTCAATGACTCAATTAAAGTTTTGTGTACATTGACGTCAACTAATCTCATATGAGTACCATGCTTTCTTTCTATGGAATGAGTAAACAATGGGTGGAAGTGGTCATTGTCACTGATACTCGAAAAAAGTAATGATATTTCAGCTCATTGAAAGTGTGGTTATTTTAGAAAACGCATATCTATGTGGATTGTTGCAAAATACCGATGAAACCAGTTTGATTCAGGAAGCGTAATCTTTTGGGACTTGAGTGTCATATTTTGATAAAGAGTGGAAGTAGACTCTATTGTTCATGTTCAGAACAAGGATTTCTGACTCTCTGCTAAGTAATGTGTAACCTGTTTACATTGTTTTGATTAAAAAAATCAATTTTAAGTTTATTGGTTTTTATTCGGATTGTGATTAGATGCGACATTCAGAACACAAATTTCATCACACAATTTAGTCGTCTATTGGTTTCAGAATGGCGTGTATACAGACTGTCAAATCGGTAGTAGATGCTCTAAATGATTGTACGAATGCAAATATGAATGTAAATATTTGATATTTAGCAATAAATGCTAATATTTTGTTTTTCTTCAGAACATGACTACTGAAGAGAATGTAGATAAGAAATCACTACGGTACTTGTATATCGTAATTCCTTTAGTAACCATTTTCTTTGCTGTATGTGTTGGTTTAATAATTTGGAGATGGCTACATCAAAGAAAGTGAAGTAAAGGATGATTCTCACAAATGTCTTATAACGTTGTTTGATTATTCCAAATTGTTTTCATTTAGTACTTCTTTAGAACACTTTTCATATCATTATTCATTTCAATAGTTTGAACAATTTCTTTATGGAATTACGTATATTCTTATGATTGTTCACTTAACAACTTATGTAATCTTGTTGACAAAATATAGAAACTGGATTTTTACTATTCTCGTTATTGTCTTCATCAAATAGAAACTACGTAGCGTTAAATAAATCCCCGAAATAAATAGCTCAACAACCCCTGCAATCGCTAGCCAGATTAGATCAGACGATCTTCGATATATTGATAGCCTATCAAACATATCTTCGAACTTCCTAGCTTCTGACTTTTGATTTCCCTTGGTAGGTACGATTCATAATAGAAGGTGTTACTGTTTAAGACGTTGTCAAACTCCAACTACTTGTGGCATCGGCAATTGACTTGTTTCGCGAGAGTTTGACAACATTTAATAATTGCAATCAATAATGAGTCCGTTGTGGATGTTTATTTCCAATAAAATCTCACTACTGAACAATATCATTCGGAATTAACTACAGCCATTGTTTCATACTGAGCGACCATATTAGCTTATGAAAACAAATATAGGCACTTTTATTCTTCGTTACTTGATTACTTAACGTTCAGCAAAAGTTAGGCGACAAACTATTGTTAACTCGATGTTCTTAAGACTGATTATGATTCCTTCCATGATTTTGTTGTTGTTACGGACGGTATATGGTCAACTATTTCATTCAAAGCCTAATCTATAGATAGATCTAAACTGGAGTTGTCATAAACAGCTTCACATGAGACTCTGATGTTATGATTAAAGAACTGACAGTTGAGTATGTCAAATGCTGTGGAAGGTTAAGAATTCAGCGTTGCACATTCATTCCCAATTTTAATGAGCACATTTACATCACAGTTGGCGCTGATGATTTTTTTTATTCGATGTCATTGTTGTGAAGTAAGCAACGTTGCTCATTTAAGAATATTTGTCTACGGATTATCATTGATAAACTTTTATCATTTTTGACAAGGATCGCCACTGTTTGTTATCTGTTGAAACACACCTACTTAATATTAGGTTAAGGTTGATATCCGGCCAGACTTCAGGAAGAATTGAAGAGCCTAGTCACTGAAATTTCAAGTGTTGCTGTCTGTTAGGATGATTTTTGTTCTTTTGATCAGCAATAAATATCGTTTGATCAGAGACTTACTTCTGTCCCCAGTCATCTGCTTGAGATAAGATATGCCGATAGTCTGAGTTGATGTTCATTGTGTGTATTTGGTTTCGAAGATTTTGTTGTCGGTTGTGATTTCAAACTTGATATAATACGACTATCTCAACTTGTAGGTGAACGAACGCCGTAAATTCCTTTGTTCATTCACTAAAAAATTCTCGAAAGTGACTTTGTACTTTAAATTTCCTCACCTACCGTACACTTCGTACTTATTACCTTGAACTTTGGTGTGATTTCAAGACAATAATCAATACTTTAGACGTATACCAATGCGTATCTGAAACATGGGTGGCCGGATGTTTTCAAGCGGCACTGATTGTCCATAAGTTATTATGAAATTTTGGCCTAAATAATCATGCCGTTATTCCATTTTGTTATATATACTCGCTATTATTAATCTCCATAAAGGACTGCGAAAGTACTTATCAGTGTTTTTCACGTGTTGCTTGTCAGTGTTTCAAATTCCATTATTTGTGATCATCACATGCAAGCCCTCACTGTGAATTCATACAAAATCACAGAGAACTGAATGTTACCAACAGATAAGCGGCAGATATCTCTGTGTACGAAAGGATGCACAGTTCTTGCCAATCGTCGGTTTTCTCTAAATGCCAAATACTCTTCAACCACTGTGAATTTGCAGTGGAGTTTTTTCCTTCTTCATGTAATCAATTATCAAAACTATAATGAAATCATTTTTGCCTGTAAACTAAGTATTGAATATCAATGAAAACCACCAACTTAATTGGTCATGAGAACTAAGCGTAACTCTATTCATGAAAATTTAATTTAGATGCATACACATTTTTATGGTTTATGGGGATCTACCATTTGAGTGGAAACAAGTTGAATTCGAATGAGTCAAATGTACGCCACAAATACTTTCTTGTTCAAGCCAGTGTCAACATTGTTATCATGTTTTCATTAAATGAAAAATAGCTTCATTTATATTAAGCCTAACTAATCTTATTGTCAGGAAGTATTCGGTTCATATCAATGCCTTAGCGTTATAACAATTTGCTACAGGAGATTGTCTCAGTCTTGTAGACGACTATTGGAGTTCTAATGCACGTTCTATCTTAGTTTTGCAATAACAGAATGATTCAATTTTGACTACAGTAATTCATTTCATTCCTGTTAGCGTAATGTCACTGACATTTACAGACTGACGATTAATAAAACTTAACAGTAATAAATCAGTTTTTCAGAACTAGCGAGATATAATAAATAAATACACGCATAGAGAAGATCAAAACATTGGTCGGTTCACCTATTTGTTGGGCCATCTATATCTGCAGACACAAGACGACCTGTCGAAAAACACCGTCAGAATCAAATGCATGGAGCTCATTTGCCTGTTTGCCATAACCCTGATGTGAGCAGATGAGATGCATAGACCCGGTTAACCACAAGAATTCAATCTATTTCGCGGTTGAACCTACAACAATTTATAAGTAATCTGTATATTATTAAAACACTTCTCCTCACCTAATCAGTTATCAACAACAACGACTCTCAGGTTATAAAACATTTACAGCTGAATTACAACGAGCGAATATGTATCCCAGCTGCACGTCAAGTCGATATGAATGTTGTAATCACTCATGTTCGAGTTTTTCGACTTTAGGAAATCCATGGTTATTTTACTGCTATACCGCGTTTAGACCGAAGTATGAAACGATCTCTTATCTAATCCAAACTATTCGCTAGTCGCATTTAAATTACATAACATCCATACATACGTTATTAGCTAGTTACTTCGTTTTCAAACTCATTACGTTTCAATGTAGACTCACTTCTAAACTGAATTTCGGCACAAATAATCATGGTCTTATTACACAATACAATTTCTGTAATATTCGCCAACTGATTATGCCCTTCTTAAGTTCCAAACTCGAAATATAATATTCAGGCGTACTATCCTTGACAGAGAAGATAAAACTGGAGGTTAATATCTGATACACGTTCAAGATTAATTCACAGATAGTAGTGTGAAATAGTGTTCTTAGCAGCCCAATTGAATACGTCTAATAATAAACTAACATTTTAAACGATGTTTCACCCAACGGCTGCATATAAGCTGTCAAAGACACTCCTGCTACTGAGAGTTAACTCATTGTTTATGGATTAGAACACGCTTCTCTTGATTTCAATGTGTGGGTCGTCATGTGATGTTTAAATAACTCTGGTGCAAAATAGAATACTTATGAGGTTTGACCATCTGATAATGAATTTTTAACAAACCTGGAAACGCACCGCTAGTCATACCAAGTTCACACCCTTAAAAAGACATAATGGTATATTCGATCTAGCCTCCTGTAGAGTTATCATTTCACACAACTAATTTTAAAGTAACAGCCATAGAAAGAATATTTGGTCTAATCTTATAAACGTTCCTCATAGCGTTCCTTCACATTACAAGAATTGCAAAAATACAGACCTGATGAGACACTCAAATTGCAACACGGAGTTTTAGAGCAACAGTCTCGTGATTGCTGACGGCATATTTTACCAAATCACTTTTTTGTATTCTGGAAATCATTTGCTCCACTGAAGACATATAAAACCATCACGTCTGACGAATTATTTAAAACAGTTAAATATCATAATTACTAATGACACCTACATAAACTCTAATATAAAATGTATAAACACACATAAGCTACATAACGAATCCAAGGTTTATTCAAATCAGATAATCTCATAGGTGTTAGGCATTATTCACCAATTAAAAGTTACTCGAAATTGCGAAATCAACTTATACTTCTAGGTCAACAATTTGAAGCACCTAAAAATACTGGTATCACCAGACTTTTGAGTAATGACTGTGATGCCATCTCAAAGCCTGTCAGTATTATTCATGTTGGTCATTCCAGTAGCTTGACTGCATCCACTTATCCACAAATCAGTGGGGCCATCACTCCTTTCAAGATCACTTGGAATTCTTTATTATCAATAAATTAGCTTGACTTCTGAAAGATTTGCTTGTTTGTCGGTTATATGTTATGAATACAGTCTGATATCTAACTAAAATCAGTATTTGAAAATTCTCTATTTGACGTCTAGACATTTTGATGTGACTACCGAATTCACATGCTTTTGTAAGGAAATTTGATCGAAATCGGCTATTCGATTCGTTAACCACAAATTGTCGTATTGGTTCACACTGAATAAATGACGTTTTTTCCCTGATCAATATTGAATGTTTCATTTTCTTTACGAGATGATGTTTAATGCATTCATATATCCGTAAATCTTAATGTGCAATACTATTTGCAAACTCTAACAATTTGATGACTGAAATGAAGTTCGATGGTACATAAAAATCGATTCAATGGCGAACGCTCATTTTTACTTACAATTTTTGATTCACTGCCAGTGGATCACGAAACAATGACAAGATAAATGATGAAAGAAAACAGGACGTTCGATGGAAGACTTCAGTTCAGAAATCTTGCCGAGCAAGGAAATGTAAATATTTACAACACATTCGGTGCAATTATGGTGGGTGAACTCAATACAAAGGTTAGAATTATAATGTTTCAATAGTCGATTATACTGCTATATCATCTTCACAGGAGACAATTCATCATAACACGAAATAATAAACAAAGAACAAACGACCATGTCACCACCTGTATCATGAACAGACACGATAAGAGATTTCAAGTTCATTGGCGGAAGTACTTTACTTCGTACTAGTGTTCACAATGACATGGCACTGTTGATTAAATTCAGATGAACTACATTTTAAAGCAATTGAAACTGGACTTAAGGACAGAATAAAATTTATCACCAAAACATATTGGAGTTTTCTAAGCTAGATGATTTTATTCAGTCTATTACATAACAGTTTGTACCAGAGTATACCAAACGTTCACTAATTCACAGGTATATGAACACCATCTTCGGATGCTAGTATGTATATTTCTTAAGAGCTCAAAATCCCTCTTACGTTCTGTGCATACTTATACGATTAATATTAATAATCACATTGAAGTATGGAAATCATTTCGATCAACTGATAAAACCTGCTGTAAATATAGTTTAAAGAATTAGCAGACATTGAACATTATTTGTCATGTCCTGTGTACTTGAGTGGAGAGAACGTATGTAAGTCTTGTACTTCTTAATCAGCCTTCAGAATCTCTTTAACGGTTATCAATCATCACTAACTGTAACGTACACGTTTTGGTCTCTCCGCTTAAATCATTTTACCATTCACAGTTTGATCATACTTGTGGCATATTACAACAGTCAGTCGGTCAGTCAGTCAGTAACAACGTACAACTTCGTACGTACGTGCATCAGTTCGATTTGCCATACCACATTAGCACAGAGATGCAGTTGTCGATTCAAATCCCGTAGTGGTAGAGGTAGTAAGAGTATAAGCAGTAATTGTGAAGATTAGGGCTTGGAAATGTTATTTAAAGAGTATAATACAGTGAAATAAATTTGGGAAGAGAAAAAAGAGACAAGGAGGAATCAGGGGATTTAAAATTTGGGAGAACACACAAAGTGGATGCACCTGCGCCATTGCAAACGACTTTGAGCCATGTCATTCAGGGTCTCAAACCATCGGTTGTTATCATCCCCAACCAGGTAGTCTATACCTACCAACATGACTCAGTCCACTTGTCAGTGACTTCATGAACTTGTGCCATGTTTTGATCTGGCCGCCCCTAGGTTTCTTCCAACCTACTCCTATACCACTGAACATCGCATGACAAAATCGAACGCATTTATCCGTAAAGGCTCCAAAAGATTAAGTTAACTAGTCTGCAACCAAGGTTGCAAAATGTGATTTGCAACAACACAAGGCACTATAGTGCAATATAATTTGAAATGGAGTTCGATAAACCGCCAAAAATCGTTATAGTAAGACAGAGTCGAATACACAGACTTGGATGTTGGTATAGTCTGAACAAATTGATATATGCCTACCTAATAAGGACATTGTGTATTGTCATTCAACCTTATTTATGTCAAACAATAAAGTTTAAACTGAATTTAAACACACAATCAAGTACCTGATATAAATAAAAACAGTAGTAAATCATTCAAAGCATGGTCATTCTGTGTGAAATTTTTACTCATATTATGTATATATATTGTTCCATCGCCGACCTGAATGTGTTCTCTATCCTATATTGGTAATTGTGATAATGCGATGAATCAGTGTAGACAATGATGTGAGTTTCAGGTAAGATCTTATTATCTGGACTCATTCGTTTGTTCTGACTCGAGCGAGCGACAAAACGTCCAACAGCATCAAGTACCAAATACTTGTATTACCTATATCTCCACATGAAATCATCCTTAATTGTTATAATTCCACTATGTTCAACTCCTATATAATCCTCGTGTACATTTCCATTTTCCGTGTGATGAGAATATTACTAGACATTTTGAAACTACTACATGTATTTCCAGACCAGGTGCTGCCGCCTTCTGTTTGATTTAACTTGCAGCGTATCCATACCCGGAGAATTCACATTAAACTTGATGAACTATAGCGCGCGTGAATGCCATTAATTTTCGTATCGAATCAACTACACGTTCATTCCAGATTGAGGACAGTTTGAAGGCATTAAGCCGTAACCATACAATTCTCAAACCTGAAAACAAGACAACTGGGAAAATAGATGTTGAACATTCAACGCGAGAGAAGAGAAAAACACAACGATGGAGAAGGTGGAAAGAAGGAATTCAGTTTGATTGAATCGTGTGAAAAGGCTCGGCTTTGCCAATTATAACTTACGAAAATAATCATTGAACTGAAATCAAGTTGAAATTATCTACTGGACTTGTAATCTGCGTATCAAAATATAGATTTCATCTACTCTGAGTGTTTCAATCATCATCTGTGTTGAGCTATGTCGGCGAGATTCACAGTTGGACAGGCTTCAATTCATAAAATTCAAATTGTTCTATGTGAAGTGACCTCGGAGCGAACTAAACTGACCAGAACTCGTTGTATGAAATTCGAAACAAATAAAAAATATTTTAGTGGACACCATTTCCGATTTGCAATCAGGTAATCATATCGATAAGATAATGAAGTGAGTTGGTGTGAGGTGTTGAGCTGTAAACAATGTAATAATCAAACGAATGATGCTCATGAAATGAATGTCAGAAGAATACAATCTATTTACTGGAATTCACATTAAGCACAACAGTAATATTGGTAGTAATAATAATTCTTAATATTGTTGTTACGGTACCGGTTACAGTGACATTGATTGTAATGTAATTAATAATGAAGCCGTCGTATGGAATTAATGTGAATTTAATCTGACGAACACTTCTAAAGAAATTTCTCCAAACTTATGCACATTGATAGTGCTAAGTATTGGTTAATCAATAGACAGTGATGCGTGATTTCAGTTTCATTATAGTTACCATTGATTGTTCGCCGTTTTCTCTTATTTGTATTTCGTCTTCTCCTTTTTGATCACTCGTCTTTTACATCTAAACTGTATTTCACTCCATACTCTATTTGAGAATTAGAAAATATAGTTGAAGTGATTTAGAAGATAATATTGTCCAAAAGCAACACATTATCCTCAGTAGACTGTATTTGTTTGATCTGAATACAACATGTACCTCTATCGTCGTCTGAAAACTGTTCATATGGAGGGTTCTTAATTGACGATTTATTCGAGAAACTGTGTCCGGATATCGTACACCATCGTCACAACTATATGAGTTCCTCTAATCTAATATGCGTTTTGGCATAAGAAATATAATTTTTTTCCAAAATTAATAATAATGACAATAATAGTGTACATTATCTTAGAGTGTAGTCTATCTGTTGACCTCAGTTGTTATTTGCAGAAATACCATTGATCTTAATTTCTTGTTGTTTATCATCAATATTCTATATGATTAATCAAGCTATATTATATTATATTCTTTATTGTGTCATTAGTGCGATGTGAATCATCATCATCATCATTATCATCATCATCATCATCATCATCATTATAATAAGGAATGGCACTTTCTAACAGTACATTCATATGACTGATATTCACCGACACACGCAGAACAATGACGAATGAAATTTTTATCTTATCAATGAACACTACCTTTCTGAAGAGAAATTGAAGAGAAGAAAACTAGTTTGCCCATCAATTCGTAGTACGTGTTGTTTGAGCAATGCATCAAAACTGTAGCCATGTACAATCTCACTTCAAATTAGTTTAGTAATGGTTTCCATGGAATTATCTGGTGTCTTACGTCCTTAGTTCATCAATCAATGGAACTATCATTATTAATCCTGATGCATTTGTACTTGACTAACTAGTACGTTGCATGTTTATTGACTGTGAGACTGTGAACAAACATCCTAATCACATAATCCACATCACGTTTTGTGTATCATTTTATATCAATCACTATGACAGATAAAATAGGTGTGTATATCCAATATTCTGTATAATAAAATTCAACTGTTGACTAAATGTGCATTTGTGTTGAATATTGATTAAAATCGGACATTGTGATTAGGTGGAAGCGATAAGATTTTACAGGAGATCGAATACAGTTTGCAATATCATTCGGTGTTGACATTCGTTTTCATTTTGCTACAGAATTAAAATGAATTTCTCCTTAAGGATTCGTTCATAGATGATTATTTAACGAGCTTGCCAGCCATGTCCGTCTCAACAACTCATCAGGTGCTTACAACTTGTGTTATGACAACGGCGGAGTTCCCAAATGCTTGATAGTGTTTATTTTGTTGATGACTTAAAGTTCTTCAAGATGAATAGTAAAAAGAGATTGCTAAATGTATTACGGTTTCTCGAAACAACTAACGCAAAATTGTTAAAACCAATTTCATCCATCCACAAACATTCAGTTGTCGATATTGGCTGGCCATGATCAACTTACTCTCATATGTATGTCACGTTTTTTTCGTTTGTGATGCAAATTTTAAGGCTATAGTACATGAACTCGTCCTTACTCGTTATTGACCATAGATACATTTTACTACTTAAGAAGTCTATGTTTTCATTGAATATTATTTATCGTTGGATAGACCAGTTGATTGAAGTAGACCAAATTGTGGTTTGATAATGAAATCCGTTGTCGTAGATTAACAGTAGTAAAAACGTACTTATTAGGCAACAAATGAATATTCAGTCTTTCGAAAACGCTTGGAAATTCTTCCATTATTATCAGTAGTATGTTAATTATTGTTGTTAAAACTACCAATCTAATTGATGGATCTGTATTCGTACTACTATTCTAGGTTTGGTCGTTGGTACTCTATTCAAACTCAAATATCCCTTGAAATATCAGTAGACTGGTTTATTTTCCGACCAGTTTGTTTGTGGCCCGGCATTCAGCGATATCATTCAATTACACACGGAGAAATGTTACATAATTCAAAATGGTCATTACTAGTTGAATGTTATTGTGAATGAGTGACTATTTAGAGATATGAAACATGAGAGAAACGTCGAGTTGTGATCTTGTAGTGTCGATCAAGATGTCAAGACAACAAAGCTTATTCAAACTTTCGGACAGGCTAATTTATTCATTCTTCTTGATGTTTTTACCGATCATTCATGTTTTTTGTTGTGATAATGCACTTTTACTACAAGAAGTGTAAATATTCAATTGACGTCAAATATACAATATTCAGCAACATTTCGACAGTGCGTATACAAATAGTTTCCCAATTTCATTTCGCACAATTGTCTACAGCACATCAATGACACCTCCATCAACTCATTTTATTCACAAAACAAATGGTTAATGTGGACTGTTAGAAATTTATGTTAAATCACTGTGATAGAATTCAGAGATATTCTGTGTTGACTTGTTGATAACCTGGTGAAAACAGAATGCAATAAAAAGGTAACAGTAGACTGTGGACGTAGAGTACTGTCTTTATTCGGCTGTATGTTTCTTTTTTGATAAATGTAAGGAAACGAGCTACAAAATTAACATTCTCAACCTCTTCCACTGTCACAGTCCAGTGAGAAACGTCAAAGGATTTAGGTCCGACCTCAATGATCCGAGGATTAAGCGATCATGCAAGAGACTGCAGAGAAGCTCGTACGTCGTAGCGCTATTTGTATAGTCGTATATGTGTGCTACTGAGCAGTTGTAGACAAGAATGAAAAGGCCAACCAGTGCTCGGATGTTTTCGGTGGTGTAGAGATGCTGTAAAGATGCCGTTTATTCCCCGATGCACGTATGGTGGAACGTTTTCGTGATTCTACGTTGACTGGACATCGCGTGCTACTTATCTTTTATTTCTCTCAGTAATCATGTGCACCATTCGTTTGATTATTACATTGTTTACAGCTTAACACCTCATACCTACTCACTTCATTTTCTTATCAATATGATTACTTGATTGCAAATCGGAAATGGTGTCCATTAAAATATTATTTATTTGTTTCGAATTTCATACAACGAGTTCTGGTCAGTTCAATTTGCTCTGAGGTACGTTCACATAGAACGGTTTGAATTTTATAAACTGAAGCCTGTCCAACTGTGAATCATGCCGACATGGCTCAACACAAAGGATTATTAGAACACTCACGGTAGGTGAAAGATATCTAACTGTCAAAGATAATCAAACTTATTGAAGTGCAGCCCAATAGAAATGAAGTAGAACGAGATAAAGAGGAAATCTCATAGTTGGTGCTCTGAATGAGCAGAGAAATTTAGTTCATTCTGCATACTCAAGAGCAAGACGAATATGCACTGAGGACACAACTGTTGATGAACTGAATATAATCCGACAAACACTTCTGCACAATGGTTTCTAACCCACGTCCACTGCCAGTAATCGGAATCACTAAATAAATAAATAAATACCACCCTTCTATTTATAGATAATTAATTGACATACTTGAAGAATTTCGATTATTTCGATTCAATTTATATATATGCAACAACAATTCCTTTGATTGACCGCCACTACAGTGAGTTTGATTATTTTTGACAGTTTTGACAAAAAACACATCTTTTATAGCTGCACTTAGCTCAACATCCTAAAGTGTTTGATAATTACAGAAAATGGTTGAAGCGTTTAGAAGATAACATTGTCAGACAGGAAAATATTATCTTCAATCAACTGTATTTGTTTGACCTGAACACAACATACACTACTTTCGGCCTCTCAAAACAGTTCACACTGACGACTGTTATTTGGCGATTCAGTCATGAATATGTGTTTGAATAATGCATAGAATCATCACAACTACTAATTGACTTCTTTTAATCTAATATGCATTTTCACTTAAGAAATGCTTTTCTAAAAGTAAAAATAATGATGATAATAATAGTGTATATTATTTGAGAGTATGATCTGTCTTGAGGCCTCAGTTGGTGTTTGTAGAAATCTCAATGATTGTACTTTCTTGTTGTTTATAACCATATTCTGTTGCTTGTGTGGAAGTTGACATTTTAAGATGTATTGTCTGTTTAAAGGTCATCGCTGCAGTACATGTCCCAGAAAATGGTATAGTGAAATTCTAAAGCTCAAAAACGATATCAACAACCGAAAGTTTGTTCTAGAAGATTCAAGATTGGAACAGTCAAAGTAACGGTAGCTCTCAACATAAATGACTCTCGTCACTGTAGAAAATATTGGAGATGCCACAGGTATTTGGAGTTTGACAACGCTTTAACCAGTAACACCTTCTATTATGAATCATACCCACAAAGTGAAATCAAAAGTCAGAAGCGAGGAAGTTCGAAGATATGTTTGATAGGCTATCAATATATCGTCAATCGACTGATCAAATCTTGTTAGCGACTGCATGGGATGTCGAGCACAGTGTTACCACTCATGATCTGGTGCAGATTCATGACTAATCGCCTTCAGCTAAGTGAGTGCATTAAAACTAATACGGTCAGTATCCAATGTCGAGGACTTAGAGAGCGAATTATTTTGGGGATTTATTCACCGGTACAAAGTGAATTTAAAAAATAACTTGGTTTAGAAATATACATACTCATAGCTGATTGAATAATAAATCAATTTGCTGATTGAATATGAGAGCCAATTGAACTAGCTGTACATGGGAATTTCAATTAAATTAACATTTTCTAATGAGTAGAACTACATAGTCTGAAGTTTCGCGACTCAATGTAAGTCACCTCATCGAATCCAAATTAATCCAAGTTGGAATAGTACAAAGGAACAAAGCAGGAACATTAGGCGTGACCAATCCAAAACAGGTCTGAACAAATCAATGTCATGTGATTTCGGTCAAGATGATTTGTATACGACGTGTATGTAGATATATGTGTGTAGGGTCACGAATGAAAACATGTGACCTTCGTGGTTAGAAAGGATAGAGTTTCATTTGTATGTAAGATAATAGTGTGAAATGTGAATAGAATCAGATATGGTAGCTTGGATAGACAGTTTAAATTGGATAGATAGTATGGCCTTATTTTATATTGAGGGCCGAAGGACTAAGGATTAAATGAAAAGCTTGAGCTACTCTCGTTTCTTTATAGATGGAACAACCTTTTTGTATCAGTTTGGTGATTTTGATATCGATTTGGTGGTTGTTGAAAATGATATGACCGATCGCACCTAATGTTCTTGCTTTGTTCCTTTGTACTATTTAAACTTGGATTAATTTTGATCGGGTTATTCATCTAGTCTCTGAAGAAGTGACTTACACTGAGTGACGAAACATCGGAATATCTCATTTTTCTACGCATTGAGATATCTACAAATCTATTATTACTTTTATCTGAATGAGTCAATAGTTGGGAAATAATTTTATGAATCGTTTTCTTCTGTGTTGTTGACTAGTATTGCCATTTAGATATTTACTGAATATGTGAAGCTTGTTCAAAGGACTTTTCAGTTATATCTAAATGATTATTGAGGCTTCCAACCTTGAAAAATTATCTGTACTAACTTCTTCAAGAACTTCTGTAGGAATGATGTAACTGTGTGTGACTGTGTTTTCACAACTTCCATCGGTATTTGCAACAATGGAAATTAAGATGGAGCTTATATGTTTACAAATGGATAGTACTTTGAATGAGACAAGGTTGCTTTAACTTGAGGTTTGTAAGATGAATTACTTAAAACCTTGATTTACTTAATTATTGTTCAGACTACCAAAAGCATTAAGAAGCTCAGAAAGAGTCTAATACATTCCACCCAATCATCTTCTGGACGAACATTCTCGACGTATAGCTTCCCTGTTGAACAAATGCTAAAAACCAAAATGGATGCGAATTTGATGACTATAAAGATGGTTTCAATATTAATAATATTAGTTATAATAATAACTACAATAATAACGAAAGTTTGCTAGCTGTGCTCTCTTGTTTGAACTAAGGGGACTGATGATAATTCAGAGGATTGTATATCGACTGATCAAAAATGATGTCAGATTATCTCGTTGGTGATCAAAGTCAACCGTACCTGCTCACACGTCTCATCGGTGACAAAATTCGTAGTTGTTCTGTAGAGAAATCAAAATACTTCAGTTAGACATCCATCAGTATTTCTTCAAAAAACTGAATTGCCATCTGACCCATCAAATATCAAGTGATAAAATCACTAATCAGAATACCAACACCTATGACCAAATCCCCGCGCTAAACCAATGATGAGTCGAAAAGCATCAGTATTCTTGAGTCAATTCAGAATCCATATTGCTCCTCTGTATCAAAGTTTCTCATCTACCTCAGCCTGTTCAATCTAGAATACAAATAACATACTCCGCTATATGAATCTGATATTTCAGATATGCACAATTTCTTCGATGCGGTGAGATGTGTCACTCGTGCTTATGTCAAAGGAGATTAATTGGCAGGTTGTTGTACTTTTCATCATCATTTCAACCTATTCGTTGTGCGAAATAACACGACAGCAGACTTTTTAGATTTCAGCAGATTATTAGTGAGGAATTTAAAAGTACAGAAATGAGAAATTTCCGGCTATTGATCACTGCATAACGATACATAGTTTCACTCTTTAGATATGAACAATAGTATGACCTGATTTTCATTCACATAGTGTTAGCTGTTTCTTTTCAATGACAAATCGATAAACAGTACAGCTCAATAAGAATAAATTGAATAGTGAAAATGTTAATTGACAAAGTTATTAGACGCATTAGCTGAATAAATCCGACCAAGAATGAACTGCAAACCTCAGGAACTGATACAATTATTCGTCGATGATATTTGATGAGTTTGGCGATTTGGCCAATATCTGGATGGACAAGTGAACAGATTCATGCTCATGACAATACTCGAGCGTTATGCACTCGATCTCATGTGAATTCAAGGGTGGGCTGAAAATGGAGTCCAGGAACAAATTCACTTACTAATCGTTTTTCGTTTGAACCAAATTATTGTCTGATGTCACTATTCCTCTTGTCAAGAAACGTACTGCTAATCAAGATAATCATCTTAAGCAATGAAGAGGAGTATGAGTTTGGTGAAAGAGAACATGTTGATGACTTGAATGTTTGTAGTTCTAATCAACGGATCGACTAATTTGGGTGTCTTAAGAAAATCAATAATATTTGCATATCATTTTTCTCTTCGTACATGATTTCTCTGTATATAACGACAGTGAATGACGTCCAGCGATATTATTTGCAATCCACGTAAACAACAGTGGTCATCGGAGTTCTTTCTCATCAGTCTAGTGGATTATTCACTAAATTCTAGTCTGAATGAAGAAGTCAACAGTAGAATGTGAACTCATCTCGCTAAATAGCTTCACGAAAGATCAGATGTGTTTGTTGAATTTTCTTCGCTGTTCATTATTCAAGACATAACCGTTTTATAAATGCAATTATACATAGGTATCCATTCCTTAAGTCACATAACTGTCAACACTCTTGCATATCAATAATGGAAGGATACGGAAACACGAAGTTGTTGAATAGTTTTATACTCTTTACCTCTATGGGTGTATGGAGTTTAGATGGTGATCGACAACAAAGTAACTTATTGAAATTCACTTTCAACAAGTCAATTCTGGGAATAATTTGGATTGATTACACTGAACCATGATCATTAATTCATGGAAATCGATGAACAATTCAATATTAGAACTGTTTAGTGAACTCCGGATACTTGGCACCAATGGGTACATCACTTGAAACTCATTTATACAATCAGACATTAGTTTGTTTATTTGGAAGGATATTCAATGAATAATTCATAAATGACATGGGCATTAGTAATCCATATACTTTCAATCTTAGTCTCTATGCATAAGGGTGACACATGTAATGTTTCTCTCTATGTATAGAATTCATTGTCAAATCCACATTGCTGTTGTTGTTGTTGTTTTTATATTTTATATCTGTTAAATTTGTCTTAGATTGTTCCACTCACTCACTCAAAACCTCCCTTTCCACTCTCTTGTATATGGTTTTGTACTACTTATTTACATTCAGTAAGCAATTGTATTCCCAACAATTTTCAAATTTATGTTGTCATGCAAGATGTGATGTAACATTCTGAAATGTTCACATATATTTATGACGTTTATTGTACTTGTCATGGTATTTATCATTTTAATTACCATACCCTAGTCACTGCAGCGGTTATCCACAGTTTCATGCATTTGTCTAAATGCAACAGTTTCCATATTGTTTTGCTGTTGGTTCGATTTTCGGTTGTTCATAAACTGTTGTCAAATATCGACAAAGCTATCAGTTGTCTTTTGTACTATCGTACGTTATTATTATTCTTTATGTTACTGTTACAGGAAGCCTTTTTATTTTCTTACTTGAAGGACGCATTTAAACGCCCCAGACACCTCACAAGTTGAGGTTTGTAACTAAATTTTGTGTATTATTCAAACAAGAACCAGCTATTGTAGACAAATCATTGTTTTGGAAGTTCGGTTTATCCGAAAGTTTAGTCTGTTCTGGTTCGCAATCTTCTTGGAGTGGTGATCATAGTCAACCGCAACTCGACGCCATGCTACAGATTATTACATTTTGCACAAAAACCCTTTTGTGAAATGTGAATTAATTCGATTAAAAAGAAAGAAATATTCACACGATATTATTATGCGTCAGTCAGTATGGTTCAGTATATTAGAGGAGTTGAAAGAATGTATAAGATTATTCATTATGATTTGCTTATACAACTTCTGTAGTCCATCTTATTTGTTAGACCACTGTAATCAAGTAATCTCAATTGTCATTTAAAAATTCTCAGTGATTTATCTCAATATTGACATGTGGTCACAAATGATTCTTAAGTTGAGTAATGACATACAATCGATTGTATGTTGTACGTTATGCTCCATGTAGGACTAGTCAGGAGGATGAACAATCATCGTAATATTGATGTTCATGCAGAGAACTGAGTACATTACATAATCACTCCAAATACTTACTTAATACTTACTTACTTACGCCTGTTACTCCTCATGAAGGAGCATAAGCCGATCACCAGCATTCTCCATCCAACCCTGTCCTGGGCAATCCTTTCTAGCTCCGTCCAGTTGTAATTCCTCGTTTTCATAACTGCTTCTATCATCCGACGCAATGTGTTCTTTGACCTTCCTCTTTTTCGCTTTCCTTCAGGATTCCAAGTTAGGGCTTGCCTCGTGATGCAGTTTGACGATTTGCGTAATGTATGTCCTATCCATTTCCATCGTCTTTTCCTAATTTCTTCTTCAGCTGGAAGTTGGTTTGTTCTCTCTCACAGAAGGCTGTTGCTGATGGTATCCGGCCAATGGATGTTGAGTATCTTGCGAAGACAGCTATTTATAAATACTTGTACTTTCTTGATTGTGGTTGTTGTAGTTCTCCAAGTTTCAGCTCCATACAGTAGAACTGCCTTGACGTTCGTATTGAAGATTCTCACTTTGATATTGGTTGAAAGTTGTTTTGAGTTCCATATGTTCTTCAATTGTAGGAAAGCGGCCCTTGCTTTGCTGATCCTCGCCTTTACGTCTGCATCGGATCCTCCTTTTCATCGATGATGCTTCCCAGGTATGTGAAGGACTCTACATCTTCCAGAGTTTCGCCATCAAGTGTGATTGGATTGCTGTTCTCCGCTTTGAATTTGAGGACCTTAGTTTTCCCTTTGTGTATGCTGAGGCCTACTGATGCAGAGACTGCTGCTACACTGGCTGTCTTCATCTGCATCTGTTCGTGTGTGCGTGATAGGAGGGCTAGGTCATTTGCGAAGTCCAAATCGTCTAATTGATTCTGAGCTGTCCATTGTATTCCGTGTTTTCCTTCAGATGTTGAGGTCTTCATAATCCAGTCGACCACCAGAAGAAAGAGGAAGGGAGAGAGTAAACAGCCTTGTCTGACTCCGGTCCTTACTTGGAATGCATCTGTCAGCTGTCCTCCATGCACTACTTTGCACTGTAGTCCGTCGTATGAGTTCCGGATAATATTGACAATCTTCTCAGGAACTCCGTAGTGTCGAAGAAGTTTCCATAATGTCTTCCTATCTACACTGTCGAATGCCTTTTCATAATCAATGAAGTTGATGTATAGTGACGAGTTTCACTCAACTGATTGTTCGACGATGATCCGTAGTGTTGCAATTTGGTCTGTGCACAACCGATCCCTACGGAATCCAGCTTGTTGATCTCGAAGTTGGGCGTCTACTGCATCCTTCATCCGGTTCAGCAACAATCTGTTGAAGACTTTCCCTGGTATTGACAGTAGTGTTATGCCTCTGTAGTTTTCACATTTTCTCAGATCTCCTTTCTTCGGAATCTTGACGAGGTGTCCTTCTTTCCAGTCCATCGGCACTTGTTCCTCCTCCCAAATCTTTTTGAATAGAATATAAAGCATGCTTGTGGTTGCATCGATGTTTGATTTCAGTGCTTCAGCTGGTATGTTGTCGGGTCCCGCTGCTTTCCCGTTCTTGATTTGTCTGACGGCCATTCTAATTTCTTCCGTAGTTGGTGGATTGACATCTATAGGAAGATCTGTATGTGCTGCTTCGATGTTCGGTGGATTCATTGGAGCCGGCCTATTCAGGAGCTCTTCGAAGTATTCTACCCATCTGTTACGCTGTTGTTGAATTTTGGTGATTGGCTTGCCTTCTTTGTCTTTGACCGGCCTCTCTGGTTTACTGCATTTCCCTGCTAGTTTCTTCGTTGTATCGTAAAGCTGTTTCATATTTCCTTCTCTAGCAGCTTTTTCCGCCGTCGTTGCTAGTTCTTCCACGTATTTATTCTTTTCGTCTATAATGCTCCTCTTCACTTGTTTGTTTGCTTCTATGTATTCAGCTTGTGCTTGGACTTTCTCTGCTCGTGTTCGGCTGTTGTTTATTACTGCCTTCTTGTTCTTCCTTTCCTTGATCTTGTCCAGTGTTTCTGTAGAGATCCATTCCTTATGATGGTATTTCTTTAGACCGAGAACCTTTTGACACGTTGAAGTTAATGCTTCCTCGATGCCTTTCCAGTTGTCCTCCATAGTAGCTTCTTCTTCTTTCAGTAGATCTTGTAAGGCTTGGAACCTGTTGTTGAGAGCTATCTTGAATTCATTGAGTTTGACAGTATCTCGAAGGAAGGCTGTATTGAACCTTTGTATTGCTGTTTGTCCACTTGTCCAGTTCTTTTTTAAGCTTCAGTTTCAAATTGGCTACAACTAGGTGGTGATCGGAAGCTAAGTCAGCACCTCTCCTGGTTCTCACATCTTCCATTGTCCTTCGGAATTTTTTGTTGATGCAAATATGATCTATTTGGTTCTCTGTAGTGTGGTCCGGTGAGATCCATGTAGCCTTGTGTATACGCTTGTGTGGAAATATTGTGCCTCCTATGACCAATTTGTTGAATGCACATAGATTTTCAAATCTTTCTCCATTTTCGTTTCTTTCTCCCAGTCCATGTCGTCCCATAATATCTACATATCCGATGTTGTCTATTCCGACTTTGGCGTTTAGATCTCCCATCAGAATAGTTAGGTCCTTTCTTGGGCATTTCTCAATGATTGACTGCAGCCGCTCGTAGAACTGATCTTTAATTTCGTCGTTGCTATCATTGGTGGGTGCACAACATTGGATAATATTCATTGTGATCCCCTCCTTCTTTGTTTTGAATGATGCTTTGATGATTCTGGATCCGTGAGATTCCCATCCTACAAGTGCATTTCGTGCTACTTTGGACAGCATAAGAGCGACTCGCTGAGTGTGTGGAGCATTGTCCTCTTCGTGACCGGAGTATAGCAGCATCTCTCCTGTAGCTAGCCTTTTCTGTCCAGCTTGGGTCCAGTGGGTTTCGCTGATTCCCAGTACTGCTAAGTTGTATCTCCTCATTTCCATTGATATTTGACTGGTCTTCCCGGTTTCCCACATTGTTCAAACGTTCCATGTACCTACAAAAAGTTTTGCTCTGGTTGTTAGAAGGCGCATCGGCCTCGTGGCTTCCGAAGGAACTCGGCTTTCACCATGAAGCGTCATAATTCTTCTAAATGAAGACCTTCTCACTCCCAGGGCAGAGTTAAAATGGTTTGGATTATTTTTTCTGGTAAGCGTTTTTTTAGTGAGTTAGTTTTCTACGGGATGGGGAAGCTAACCCCATGCCCAACCCTCCTCCTTTACCCGGGCTTGGGACCGGCAGCAACCCTATAAGAGCTACAGGCGGATTCGCTATTCACTGAAATGGTGAATAGAAATGGAGATACCGAATTGTTCAAAGATAGAAGGTGATTTTCGGAAACAGTTGAATATCATGATGAAGTTGCATATTTGAATGAAGTTTATTATTAACCAACATCATTGAGTGACATTCAGTTAACTAAACATTGACCAGTATTAGGTGTTGAATAGATGTTTCGTAGTGGTGTGGAACTCTTAACAAATGAACATCTAAGACTTCAACAACAGTCGATTTTATGATCAATAATCTTATTTTCAGCGATTAGTTTTGTTGAATTCATTCAATTGGTGGTATTATAAAGTTGTGTTTTATTGCTACCGGTGATCATTGGCAGGATGATGATTGCTCACTACTGACTAGTTGCATACTTGGATGAAATGACAGTCCAATACTTGTAGGTTTTCAGTGGCTGTTCAACTACCAAGATTTCTTCATATTTACGTTCTTTTCACTATTGATGAACTGTAGTGTGTCTTATGTTTATCTTATTATGGCCTCGACCCATTTAAATTTTCCTTCCTACTTGAATGTGAGCCCGAGATCCCAAAAGAAGCCACTTCCGATCGGTGTTACATACTACTTATGTCTTCAGACAAAAGTGGTATACACCACAGCTGTATGATATTTTGTCCCACATTCCTCGTTTTCCCCATTACTGACTTATGCTGAATAGAGAATTTTCACGGATTGTAGCACAATCTATATTTCACTACAATTTCGGACTCGATCACATCTCTTCTTCAATTGCTATTGTTCACTCAGCCTTTCAGTATTAAGATGTAATCTCTGAAAACAAACCAATGAATCACGATTCAATCACACTTCCTTTCTTCAAACGTCAATCTCCTTGATGTTGTATTACACATAGTTGTCTTTGTGTTTTACCAAACGGAAGTGCACATTTTGGTTTATGTCCTAAATAAATGAAAACTACACACACTGAGTGTTGTGATAGTTTGCTATTCAATCATTTAAAAGTCTGATTAAACCAACAATATGTTGAATAGTAGTTCAATTCCTGAAACATCGTATTATTTATGAAACTAATGTGATACAGATTCATATTATTCCACCGAAATCACAATATGCTCTGTGTATTTGTTCACTTGAACAGTCCTGAAGAGAAATTAATCTGGTCGCAACTGCCTGCAGACTTCAGTATTGTAGAGATTCACGAATTGATATGGAAGATTTCTTAGAAGGCTTGTAGCGGCATATGTGATCAGGGTTCTTTCAAAAAATACGGTTCGATCTACCACAAAGTAGCAAATACTTTATTATAAAGTTAAGATGAACATGAATTGCAGCTTCAGTCACTGCTGGTAGACATCTACTATAATCACTAAGACAAATATTCCCTAGTTTCATAGTGGAAAAATGTTGTTATTCAGCTATAAATTCGACGATTAACCTCTTTTAAGAGTGGCACCTTTATGTCGCTGAATGATCCATGTTGCTTAACTTGTATTCTCCGTATTAATAGTTACCTAAGTAAGTATAAATTTCTCTTGATATAATCTGAACTTGTTAATTTATTTTTAGGGATTAAATTGACGTTGTTATTGTCATTGCTGATTTCTTTACTATTTATAGAAATATCAGTAACTGGAAGCAGTGCATCAAAACACCATCTTATCTAAATGGTCATGACGATAATATTAGCGTCATTTTGAGGAAATCCACACCTGACGTGGTCAGTAAAGAAAGCCCCTTATCAAAACCCTATTTGAATGGGGACATAACATGTGGTATTTTAACAGGTCGAATCGAAAGATCTATTGAAAGAACATTTCCCACCGTCAGGTTGCATATAATCTCAGCCAAACCAGCACTTATTCAACAAATCAAGGATAGGTTATCGATGATTTGCTCCTTAATGTGTGCATACAAATTCAAATGCTCCAGTTGACTTAGTTACATAGGCCTTACTCCGAACGCTTTATCCTTGTGTGCTCGTGAACGTGTACTAGGATGGTTGGGAAAATAATTCACTAGGTCGGTTAACAACCACATTCTTTCTCACTTAATACATAGTGAACATCATATTCAATTCCATAGAGCTTTCTGCTTATTTTGTCAAGTTCCAAATGACCTATCTCAAGAAGCTAGACTACGGTCACTCTACATAGCTTAAGTTGTCTGAATGAACTCCTGAAAACCGAATTGAAGTATCCAGAAGAGGTATATTCAGCATCGATATTTACGGTGGTCAACGACTGGATCACCAGACACCTGAACTGGATATTATAGACCTCTAATCCAAATTCCCTTAGTGTTTATATCTTTCTTAATCCACCCATCCATCTTTCCAAATTCACATGCATTCCTTTTTATCGTAATTACCCTGATTATACTCGTTTTATCGCGTATTATATCCATACAAAGTTAGGTTGGTCAGTAATATTATGATCATATCGATAAAAACTTGGCACCTTACTACAAATCATTTTGACCTTCAAGAAGTGACCAGGAAGCACTGGACGGTCGTACAGGATAACCAACAACAACAACAAAGAACAACCCAATGAGAATGATTTAAAGTACTTCAACTTTTCTGATCTATCAAGTTACTAAGTGAAGTAGTGCAATAATTGATTATTATTATCATTATTATTATTATTATATTTTTAATCGATAATAAGTTTGACAATAATATTGATAAAAATACATGATTTAGCCATGGTTAATAAACATACATCGATTCATAATTACAATTGTATTGTTTTAATTATATTTATGTGTGTGCGTGTGTGAATTTCATGTTAATAACGACACTTCTTTGATCATACAAGAATAAGTTCATTTGGTATTGTTTAGCTTGTATCTTCCTGGATGCCATTGCTAGCCACTATCCATCATTGCTTACAAATAACTTGCGAACTAAGGTAATATCGAGGCATGCGCACAGTATGCACATATGCCAATAACAGACTGATCGATTGCAGTCTTAAACCTCAGTCGGAAGATACAAGTCAAACAATACCAAGTGAATATGAAATCGGTTGTTAATACAGTGACAACAAAAAATTTGGCGAAACTATAACGTATGAACGAACCAATCGGATTGAAGATAACAGGTGTCGGATTTTGGCGCAACCACCTGAGCTATAGATCTCCACTATTGTTATGACTGTGAAAAATAATGCTGCAGATTAAGGGGGAGCGAATTGTTGATCGGACCAAAGACGCACAAACACGTAGAACGACCTAGGGCTCTGATTCGTCCTGCTTCCCTGTCCAGCCCAGCCAGTTGAGTCCAGAAGACAAGTCACAACCTCTGAGATATGAATCATTGTATTTCAAACATACTCTATTTATATACCAAGCAAACAAACCACATCGTACCATAAAAATAGAAAACAACATTTTGTACAATATTCACAAGTGAACAGATATCGACCAATAGAAAATGTCCATTTAAAGTCCAAGGACACCATTGGACTTGGCATGATAATTATTGGTCTATTCCTGCGCATCCACAACACCTCCCCTTTTTTTTTGAAGATCCGGAGTTGATATCCGGATTTTGAAATTTTCTGGGTTGATCCTCCCCCACGAAATGACGTTGGGTCCTCATATACCCAAGCAACAGTTAGTCTGATTCGAATTAAAGCATATTTCGCGCATTGAGTAGAGGGTTCACTAAGACTGACTAGATGATGAGGATTAGCGACACCAGACATGAGGTCATTAAGGTTTGATTCTTGTGCAACACATTCTTCAGACCTCTTCAAAATTCTATCACTGGATAATAGGTCACTAAAACAAACAGCATCCTTGAAATTCGTATTAGATTTCTGACCATTATTTGATGCACGGAAAACATTTTCTGACACGAGAGGTTCTTCTTGTAAGCTGGATACCTCACATCTTTCAGGCACAGTGGGATTTGAACCCACAACAGGGAATGTTTCTGAATTTGACATTTCTGAACAACTGGGCGGATCATGAATGATTGTCTCGTTTACATCACTGGTCGTCCGGGATTCACAGAGGCTTTTATAGGCAGCTTCATATGTTCTGCAGTTGTTTTCCAGCTCAGTCTTCAGATGAGAAATGAAATTACCAACTTCTGTTGCATTTCCGAAACATGGAAAATTTACCAACAGTGTGCGTCAATTTTCTAAAAAATTCAACTGGCTATTTTTGAAGCACTGCTGTTGTTGCTCAAGTAGAAGCTGTAATTGATCGGAACAGGTAGTCATTTTTTTTCAGCACCAGCAATGAAAATTAACTGTAGGAATAATGACCAATGTTGCTCAAGGACGCTGGTGACAATCTGGATGCTGATTGGTCGAAACAATTAGCCTGAATCGCGTCCAATTACAAGGTTCAAAATTTTTCTCCACCCCGTCACCAATTGTTATGTCTGTGAAAAATAATGCTGCGGATGAAGGGGTAGCGAATTATTGATCGGACCAAAGACGCACAAACACGTAGGACGACCTAGGGCTCTGATTCGTCCTGCTTCCCTGTCCAGCCCAGCCAGTTGAGTCCAGAAGACAAGTCACAACCTCTGAGATATGAATCATTGTATTTCAAACATACTCTATTTATATACCAAGCAAACAAACCACATCGTACCATAAAAATAGAAAACAACATTTTGTACAATATTCACAAGTGAACAGATATCGACCAATAGAAAATGTCCATTTAAAGTCCAAGGACACCATTGGACTTGGCATGATAATTATTGGTCTATTCCTGCGCATCCACAACAACTATCTCCATTATATCGTTGTTTACTAATAAAGTAGTATCGATACTCACAATAAAATCCATCTTTTTTAACTGTTTTAATTAATAACAACTAGTTAAATAATCTGATAGCTCAGCATGATAAGATAAAGTGTTGAAATTGAGATTAAATGTAATGAGGATGATCGTGGAATGAAAATGAACCAGCTGGGGGTAGAAAATTTGAGGGGAAGATGGAAGATGAAGCAGATGGCTATAAAGGAAGAAGAGTATGAAGAAAGAGAAAATTAAAAATAAAAAAAATTATAAGAAATCAGGACCATGGTAGAAGAAGAGGTTGTACCAGTCGTTTTTGCACACACAATTCGGGTTTTTCCAGATGTATGGCTAATGCTTCGGCAATGCAAAAATGATGCAGTATAATTGCCTTTGGGAGACTTCTGTTTACATTGTAGATGACTTTGAACGCAGAGCCTGTCTTGACTGAGTGACCTGTGTTCACAAGGGATTGAATTACTGAGCTTCTTATTGAGCCGCTTCCTCTTCTTTTTAGCCATGCCGGACAATGTTCTTGAATTCTTCTGGATAAAGTACGCATCGGACGACCTATTTAACTAGCTCCACATGAGTAGGTAAATTGATAGATACACAAAATCCGACACCTGTTATCTTAAATCTGATTGGCTCGTTCATAAATTATAGTGTCGCCAAAATTTTTTTATTGTCACTATCATAACAAAGAATTTCCAGATTCTTTCAGTTGTTTCAGCCAGAAAACAAACAAACTGCTTGATCAACCTTATTTCAATGAAATAATGATGACATAACTTCTGGCAGTTCTTTTCTCTTAAACAATTTCACTTATTTCACAAGTTGGAATCATGAGTCCATTGAAACTAGACCACCATGGAAAACCTGGAAGCACTGGACAGCCGTTTCGTCCTGGTATGGGACTCCTCAGTAGTGTGCATCCACGATCCCGCATCTCGCGGGACTCGAACCCAGGATCTACTAGTTTTGCGCGTGAGCACTTAACCATTAGACCACTGAACCGGCATCCAATGGGGATAATGTCTAACTTCAACCAATACAATTTCATATATAAATCAATATAGTTTTTATTGAATCTTTTAGGTCAAGTACCATGGACACACGAAATGTAGGAATGAGCTTTTGTTTTTTTAGTTTAATTAAAATATCCTTGATCAATTCTCAACCTTAAAGGTCATAATTGAATGGATCGTTTTAATAGAAGAAATAAATAAATAAACAAACAAACATTGAATCGATAAACATTTACATTTATGAATTCATAAGTTGATTAAAGCTAGATCACTATGGAAAACCAGGAAGCAGTGGATAGCCATTTCGTGAGAATATGAGACTTAATAGCAGTTCGCATCCACGATCCCAATCACGTGATCGGAATCCGAAATATTCGATCTCGTGCCCCAATGTTCCTTGTTTGTTTTTTAAAAAGAATTTTTGATAACTTTGTTTATTTAACCTCACTGTCAACATGCTTAACAAAAGTTTCTTATCAGTATTATTATCATCCTGTAAAATAAGTACAAATACACATATATATTTGCGCTTGTACAGCTTTGAAAATGAACTCGACTAAGAGAGGAAGGACTGTTCGCTGAACTAATCTTTCTTATTTAACTTTGATTAGCCTTGGTCGGGATGCAGGTAAAGTCAACTGACGAATTCAGAATAGAACGAAACTTGTCTCCTGGATTCCATTTCCAGGCAACTCCACCATCTCAACTCCATCTATTCTAAACTAATCCTTTTTGATATGTATACAAGAACCAGTTACAGTATTCTCATCAACTTGATTAAAATTATTTCGTCTGTAGGTGTATAAACTTTAGTGTGTCCATATGGGATTCAAATGTATAGTACTTTTACAACTGAGAATTTCAGTCTGTGTGATCCTCAAGTCACAGATATTTTGTCAATTTCCCATATTCACTTTAGTGATACGTTCAAACTATTCTTATTCTGTACTGATATTTCAAATATACTCCAGATACTATTTATCACTATGGAAGTTGATGATTATTATTGTTAATGGCTTTATTCAATATTATATTTCGGGTACAATATAGAAATTCTCAGCACGAGGTGTTTCAACAAGTTTCTTTTACAAAAACAAACAACAAAAAAGAAAGTAAAAAGTTGAAAATAAAGATCTGAAACTATTCAGCTTTTCAATTAGAGACGTGTTTACAAATACAGGTTATTGAACAGGTCAACTTGAACCACTTGTTTTTTGAAGATTTGTAGCTCAGATGGCTGATTTTGATAAAATGTTCTTCTCTGAGTTGAATCGTGGAACTTTCATCCGTTCATCTAAATGACATCATCAGGAGAGAAGTTTGCACTGATGATGTCGTTCAGATGAACGGATGAAAGTTCCACGATTCAGTTAAAAAGCATTATTATAATCATTATGTATTGTTTGGTCAATCCTCTCGTTCAACAAGACAAAGCATTAGATAAATAATACAACATAAGTGGAAATACCAACAACAACAACAAAAAATAAACGTCTAAATTCATTTCCATTTTTGAAAAAAAAATCAATAAATTCAAGGTGACAAATCCACTTTTTCTCACACAATTCTTTTTCTTAAATATGATTGGTCAATTTATTTGTGTCAAGGTTATTATTATGATGATAAAGTCACATGATCTCCACAATATGCTTAATCGTTAAATAACCACACTTGACTAATTGTCCAGTAAGTAATCATGGCAACAATCATAATTGTGATCTTCAAGTTATGGTGTACAAAACAATGAAGTAAAACACGCTTTTTCTCTCAATATTTTCTTTATAGTTCAAATAAGAACCATGTTTGAAGTTAATAAGTAAACATCTTAAAATATATTCAGCTGATGAGTCCCAAATAGGACGAAACATGTGTCCTAGATTCCGTTGTCAGCCATTATTTATCTTTGCTTAAGATCCTTGTCACTTAAGTTAATATTAAGTCAATCCTCAGAGGGAACACATATACTAATAAGAAACTGATCAGTTGCACTGCGAAACATCAATGGGAATATTCAAGTAAACAATACCAAGTGAATTTAAGCTTCATCCCATTGAACAAGTAAATGGCTATCAGGAATCAGAAGCTAAGGAGATAACGCGTTAGTGTTTGAAGCGAATGGCACTGAATTCGAACTCCAGAGTGAACATCAACAAGTTTGAAATGCAGGTTCATCCGACTGACGAGTCCTAAATAGGACGAACTGCGCGTCCTACATTCCACTTCTAGCCACTATTCATGTTTGCTTATAGAGCTTGTGACTTAAGGCAATATGCATAGTATGCACATATGCCAATAAGCGACTGATCAATTGCAGTGGTAAACAACAATGACAAGATACAATACCAATGGGAGTACAGTTTTTTTTCAAAACTTAAAAATGTACGTAATCATCGATCTGTGAGTAGTTGATTGGAGTTTTTTCTGTTTCAGATGAAAATGTCCTAAGATTCTATCTTGTGTGTAGTCGTAGGTGTATGCTGCTAGAGCGTTTCAAACGAGACTGAAACATCTCTGCATTACTGGTTATTTTCAAATGAGACATTAGTCCCTATATGAGTACTGAATAAAAAGCAATTTCGCGGTATGTATCTGTTTATCAAATGTGTGTGTGTGTGTGTTAGAATTTATTATGAAATTTGTCTTTATTGTTTAGTTACAACAATAATAATGAGTAAATGATTGAAATTTACGTTTATCATATTGAAGACTGATCTACTTATTAAATATACTGAAATTCAAAAAGGCTATTCTTGTATGGTATACACTTCTTACGGTTGACTAGATGTACCATATCACACGACTTAGGCATAGACACAATCTGTTATCTTAACACTTTTTATTTCATACTACATGTCTGTTGTACACTAAAGTAAATGCCTAATTTAAACATGAATAACGTTGATTAGATGACCTGAGACCCTGAGTTTTGTAGTATTCGACATTCAGCATTAACTGTATCACTGAGTATCATAGTTACAGTTATTATCATAAATCTATTCGCGTCATAACTAATCACTTCAATGATTGAAGTATGTTCACACATTAATTAACAATAAAATATTATCAGAATGAGCTTTTGTGGAGATTTTAGTAAATTTCACAGGTCGAAATCACCCAGGTCTGTTGTGAGATATCGGCTCACTGAAGACATTGATGTTCGATGGCGCAACTTCGTGGATTGGTTCAGGTTAGACATTAACACCGTTGGATATCCGCCGGCTCAGTGGTCTAATGGTCAAGTGCTCGCGCGCGAAGCCAGTAGGTCCTGGTTCCAAATCCCGTGTGGGGCGGGATCGTGGTTGCGCACTGCTGAGAAGTCCCATACTAGGACGAAACGGCCGTCCAGTGCATCCAGGTTTTTCCATGATGGTCTAGCTTCAATTGACTCATGATTTCAACTTGTGAAATTTCTATAATAATATATTTATTTTACAAAGGTGTAGAAAGTTGAAACCAATTAAGTGGTGGTGGGTCAACGTTTAGTGTCGGTTGCTATGTTAAGCCTACATAGGCTATTCTAACTTTCCGACAGATCAATTTATTCATTCTTAATGAGTCGCATTTTGACCTTGTCAATTGTTCACTTATTAATCTGACTGTATCTATATGACTGTGTGTGTGTGCATTTCTTATCTTACTCATCACACATTTGTAGCTTATTTTTGTGTGACTATAAATATCGATTAACGCATGGTTAAACTCGGCTGACTCACACGCCTCCTCCATTGAGCATCATTTAGTTTCTCTTTTCTTCTCTCTCTCTCCTCTTCGTTTCTATTTCTCCGTCTTCTGGATTGTTTGTTCTGATCAACGACAGTACAAAATCTACGTATTTAATACTTCATTCTCGATAATTCTATACTAGGAATGACGGCAATCATACGATTTAATTGGAGTCAGATATGCCACGGCAACTAAAAATGTAATAATATAATAATCTGTTAGTTACACAGTGTTAGGAACATTAAAACTAAAGTGAATTTTCATGATCAGTTAATTATCACAAGTGGTTACATAAGAGTGGGAATAGGAATTAAGTATAAATATAAGTCCTCATAGTTGAGATCATGAGTCAATTGAAGCCATACCATCATGGAAAACCTGGAAGCACTGGTATACGACTCCTCAACAATGTGGATCCACGACCCCGCCTCGCGAGATTTGAACCCAGTGCCTATCAGTCTCGCATGCGAGCGCTCAACTTCTAAACCGCTGAGCCGGCCGGCATTCAACGATGTTAATGTCTAACTTCAACTAATATGTATTTTTCTTATCCATAAAATTAATAATGGTCCGAGTGCAATGAAAGTTAGATAATAAGATCACTAAAGAGATTACGTAAGATTAGCTTTTGAAATATGTAATAATATCTAAGTAGAAAGACAGGCTGAATTAACTTTCTCTGATCGGATATCATCAGCAACAGCCTACTGTAGGAGAGATAAACCCAGCTTCCAGTTGAAGAGGAAATTAGAAAAAGATTATGGAAGTGAATAGCACATGTATTACGGAAATCACCAAACTGCATCATGTGGCAAGCTTTAACTTGGAATCCTGAAGGGAAGCGGAAAAGAGGAAGACCAAAGAACACATTGCATCGGGAAATAGAAGCAGATATAAAAAGGCTGAATAACAACTGAAAAGGATTGCTTGAGACAAAGTTGGATAGAAAGTGCTGGTGGGCAGCTTATCCTCCTCGACAATGGATAACAGGCCTAAGTAAGGAAGTAAGTTATAAATGTGATTATGTGTGACCATAATTCTCATACTTATTATTTGGTCATCAAAGATTATGATCAATTTTTAAAAAATGTTTAGACTATGGCTACAGTAAGAAGTGTACAAATAAATAGATAAATGTATTTTGATGGAATTTTGTTCTCTCAAATGGATGGTTTGGTCGTGGAGCTCTCATCATTCTTTTGTATGACATCATAAGCATAAACTTCAGGTAGAAGTGAAGTGTTCAAATTTGGTTCCACATTTGGTTCACAGCTTGTCCTGTACACCTCGATATTGATTGGTTCTTGTTGACTATAAACACATCATTGTGTACTTCTTTGTTTTGGTTGTTTGATTTTTGGTCCAAATGGGTCTACATGACAAGTTGTGAGTTATATGTGGAGAAATTCAAACACTTCACACCTACCTGGAGTTTGTGTTGATGATGTCGTTCAGAATAACTATGAAAGCCTCACGATCAAAGCATCCATCTCAGAGAACAAAACTCCATCCAAATCATTCACCTGAGCTACAAATCTTCACCATCTCAAATAGATAGATAATTAGGTAGTAAAACAAACAAACAGAATGCAATGAAGATACTTATACGAAAATCTAATGTTTTAAGTTGGCAGTTCCCTCGGAAATACAAAGCAATGAACGTCAATTAGAAATCATCAGCTAGTCATGATTTTTTTATTCGATGATTGATTTCGTATAATGTAAAGTGAAGAAGTAAATGATTGGCTTGTCCAATAAATACAAGAATTAAATGTTAATGGTTATCAGTTATGGAAATAACTAACTATCAATCCCATTATGTTTAAGCATCTATCACTAAAAACCAATCTGAATTTAATGGGTTGTTTTTATTAAATGACTAGTCCCACTGGGGTACTCGACATTTGAGGAATTCTAAGAGTGTTTTCGACGATTACAGACAAGATGAGACTAGCATTTTGTTACTAAGAGGGACCATGTTGATTGATGTGACCTAAAATGTGCAAAATGAGTATTTTTTTATTCAGATCATGAATCAATTGATTTTAGACCACAATTGAAAACCTGGAAGCACTGAATGGCCATTTCGTTCTATTGCGGGACTCCTCAGAAGTGCGCATCCACGAGCGCGCTCGTGGGATTCAACATTAACACCGTTGGATTCCGGCCGGCTCAGTGGTCTAGAGGTAAAGTGTTCGTGCGCGAGGCTGAAAGTCCTGAATTCAAATCCTGCGAGCGGTTTCGTGGATGCGAACTGATGAGGAGTTATAAAACAGGACAAAACAGCCATTCAGTGCTTCCGGGTTTTGAATAGTGGTTTACCGACAATCGGTTAATGGTCTCACTCAAAAGTTTAATAATCTGCATAAAATTATACTGAAAATTATTTTAATGAACTTATTCTATATATGTATGTGACAGAGTATCATAATATTATTGACCAATCATATGCCTTATTCTTGTATTTTTGTAAGCAATGATGGATATTGGATAGCAGTGGAATCCAGGACGCGCGTTTCGTCCTATTTGGGACTGGTTAGCTGAATGTAACTGCATCTCAGAGAGTTGATGTTCACTCAGGGACTCGAACCCAGTACCATTCGCTTCAAACACCATCGCGTTATCCACTCAGCTACTGTGTCCTGATAGCCACTTGCTTGTGCAATGGGGTGAATCTGAATTCACTTGGTATTGTTTAGCTTGTACCTTCCCATTGAGGTTTAACACTGCAATTGATCAGTCTGTTATTGGCATATGTGCATACTGTGCGTATGCCTCGATATTACCTTAGTTCGCAAGTTATTTGTAAGCAATGATGGATAGTGGCTAGCAATGGCATCCAGGAAGATACAAGCTAAACAATACCAAATGAACTTATTCTTGTATGATCAAAGAAGTGTCGTTATTAACATGAAATTCACACACGCACACACATAAATATAATTAAAACAATACAAATGTAATTATGAATCGATGTATGTTTATTAACCATGGCTAAATCATGTATTTTTATCAATATTATTGTCAAACTTATTATCGATTAAAAATATAATAATAATAATAATGATAATCAATTATTGCACTACTTCACTTAGTAACTTGATAGATCAGAAAAGTTGAAGTACTTTAAATCATTCTCATTGGGTTGTTCTTTGTTGTTGTTGTTGTTGGTTATCCTGTACGACCGTCCAGTGCTTCCTGGTCACTTCTTGAAGGTCAAAATGATTTGTAGTAAGGTGCCAAGTTTTTGAGGGGTAACTGTTTCACACTCAACATAGACTTGCACTCAAATATAATGAGATTTATTCTTGAATGTATCTGTAAATAGTGTGCTTTACTAATCGTTAAATCCCGTATAACTTCATGAATTCATATATAAAGGATAATTTGCTCTTACGCATATAACAGCATGACAAGAATTAAGATAGCTCTGCTTACCAACCACCTTATAAACAGACCAATATAATAAGAATCTTTTATCCTAAGGATTTGTTGTTGATAAAGAATACAAAAATAAAGGAATCAGCTTTGCATATCTCCACCAAGTAAAAAGAATTACTATGGAGAAGCATCGAGGTGTATGAATACTGCATTTCAAAATCTTGCCTAATTTGTGATAAAACTATATGACACACAAATAATTATAATAATCTATGATATCAAAAATAACCAAATCAGTTAACAGCTTGAATACTCAATATCATGGCGCTGTATTAAATTTAGACAATAGTTTGTTCTACATATCATATGCTTAAGTAACCAGGTTTTTCATATGAATTAGTCCCACCAAAGGGAAACTCTTTGTTCAAGTTTAAGCGAAGATTCTTACATAATAATAGTATCAATCACAGTAATTGATACTTCTGATACATTACTGTATCAATTTACCAACAATATTTTAAAATGTTTATCGAAGAACTAATGGAATTAGTATAATTATTTAGTTAAACACATAAACATTGGTACAAGTAGGCACCAAATAGAGAGAAACCACATAAATCATTCAATTTGTGTGAAGACTGGGATTCTGTTCGGGTGCTAAAGCCGAAACATGTGGTTTTGTAAGGGGGCCAAAACCGCAATTTTTGATCTAAAGGTATAATCTACATGGAAGTAAAGCAACGCCAGAAGATCTAGTCACATGGTAGCCAGTGACCATTGATTGGTTTATACGCCATTTGTTCCTTCAAGATACTGGAGCACATGTACACCATTGGTTCGAAATTAAGATTATCCGACTCTCCTATATAGACTCTCCTTGTTCACCAACCTGTTTAAAGCGTCGGACATTCTCTTTTTGTCCTCTCAACAGCATGCTCACAGCGAGATGGTAGTGAATAAGACTTCCCTGGCAGTGGTTATATGCACGTGAACATGTGAAAGCATTTCACAATGGGGAGCTGACTCTCCCCACTCCCGGTCGTACCATAACATTCGGAGGCATAGAATTAGTATGGTTCAGAATAAATTAATAAGTTCCAATAAGTCACTGTAAATTAAACTATGAATGATTTGTTCGAAGATGGAGGTCTATAATGAATAAGTAGTATAATTGAAAAACCTATTCAACAAAAATTATTGTTAGTTTACTTCAAATTTTTTTCTTGGAAAATACATTAAAATCTAATGAAAACTCTTCATTGATATTTAATCTTGCATGTGTATAGAATCAAGAACTTGATTATGTTAAAGTATATGTATATGTATGTATCTATACAAATATCAATAATACACTTTACTGAATAAATTTGCATGCAAAAGTAGGCAATGACAGAAAGAAGAAAAAGTTTCGCTCCACCATGGAAACATTTGGTTTTTAAGGATCTCTGAAAATGTTTTCCGTTTACATTGAATCTTCATGAATAAAATGTTCTTTAGAAAGTCAGAGTTTCGTTTTGTTTGATGTTTTCGTTTAAGAGTACTGTCACTACATCTGGACGAACGAGATGGTTTTTAAGTATGCGTGTTCTTCATTCATATTCATGTAAGACGAATAACGAGAGAATCGATCTTATGTTTTGCAATAGTCAATGACAATCAGCTGTGGTGGTTGGTAAAACCCATGTTCCACATTACTGTTCTCTTAATAATTATGTGCGAGAAGCCATCTGGTTTTCGTTTCAATAAAAGATTATTAAAAGAATTTCTGAGTTCAGTATTTTCATTGACTTTGACTTGATCAACTGTATTCATTAAATGGCTTCTTTGGGAATCTCGGCCTCACCTTCAAGTGGGAAGGAAAATTTAAATGAGTCGACGCCATAATACGATAAACATAAGACACATTACAGTTCATCAATAGTGAAAAGAACGTGAATATGAAGAAATCTTGGTAGTTCAACAGTCACTGAAAACCTACAAGTATTGGACTGTCATTTCATCCAAGTATGCAACTAGTCAGTAGTGAGCAATCATCATCCTGCCAATGATCACCGGTAGCAATAAAACACAACTTTATAATACCACCAATTGAATGAATTCAATAATATTAATCACTGAGAATAAGATTATTGATCATAAAATCGACTGTTGTTGAAGTCTTAGATGTTCATTTGTTAAGAGTTCCACACCACTACGAAATATTTATTCAAAACCTAAAACTTGTCAATGTTTATTTAACTGAATGTCACTCAATGATGTTGGCTAATAATAAACTTCATTCAAATATGCAACTTCATCATGATATTCAACTGTTTCCGAAAATCACCTTCTGTCTTTGAACAATTCGGTACTTCCATTTCTATTCACCATTTCAGTGAATAACGCGTCGATATTTGAAGTGATTCTGTAATGAATTCAGTTCTCCGTATGAACATCAATATTAGGACGATTGTTCATCCTCCTGACGAGTCCTACATGGAACATAACGTACAACATACAATCGATTGTATGTCATTACTCAACTTAAGAATCATTTGTGACCACATGCCATTATTGAGATAAATCACTGAGAATTTATAAATGACAATTGAGATTACTTGATTACAGTGGTCTAACAAATAAGATGGACTGCAGAAGTTGTATAAGCAAATCATAATGAATAGTCTTATACATTCTTTCAACTCCTCTAATATACTGAACCATACTGACTGACGCATAATAATATCGTGTGAATATTTCTTTCTTTTTAATCGAATTAATTCACATTTCACAAAAGGGTTTTTGTGCAAAATGTAATAATCTGTAGCATGGCGTCGAGTTGCGGTTGACTATGATCACCACTCCAAGAAGATTGCGTACCAGAACAGACTAAACTTTCGGATAAACCGAACTTCCAAAACAACGATTTGTCTACAATAGCCGGTTCTTTATTGAATAATACACAAAATTTAGTTACAAACCTCAAATTGTGAGGTGTCTGGGAGATAAAGAATAATTATAACATACGATAGTACAGAAGACAGCTGATAGCTTTGTCGATATTTGACAACAGTTTATGAACAACCGAAAACCGAACCAACAGCAAAACAATATGGAAACTGTTGCATTTAGACAAATGCATGAAACTGTGGATAACCGCTGCAGTGACTGAGGTATAGTAATTAAAATGATAAATACAATGACAAGTACAATAAACGTCATAAATATATGTGAACATTTCAGAATGTTACACCACAACTTGCATGACAACATAAATTTGAAAATTGTTGGGAATACAATTGCTTACTGAATGTAAATAAGTAGTACAAAACCATAAACAATAGAGTGGAAAGGGAGTGAGTGAGTGAGTGAGTGAGTTAGTGAGTGAGTGGAACAATCTAAGACAAATTTAACAGATATAAAATATAAAAACAACAACAACAACAGCAATGTGGATTTGACAATGAATTCTATACATAGAGAGAAATATTACTTGTGTCACCCTTATGCATAGAGACTAAGATTGAAAGTATATGGATTACTAAAGCTTATGAAATTTATGAATTATTCATTGAATCTCCTTTCAAACAAACAAACAATGTCTGATTGTATAAATGAGTTTCAAGTGATGTACCCATTGGAGCCATGTATCCGGAGTTCACAAAATGGTTCTAATATTGAATTGCTCATCGATTTCCATGAATTAGTGATCATGGTTCAGTGTAATCAATCCAAATTATTCCCAGAATTGACTTGTTGAAAGTGAATTTCAATAAGTTACTTTGTTGTCGATCACCATCTAAACTCCATACACCCATAGAGGTAAAGAGTATAAAACTATTCAACAACTTCGTGTTTCCGTATCCTTCCATTATTGATATGCAAGAGTGTTGACAGTTATGTGACTTAAGGAATGGATACCTAAGTATAATTGCATTTATAAAACGGTTATGTCTTGAATAATGAACAGCGAAGAAAATCCAACAAACACATCTGATCTTTCGTGAAGCTATTCAGCTAGATGAGTTCACATTCTACTGTTGACTCCTACATTCAGACTTGAACTTAATGAATAATCCACTAGACTGATGAGAAAGAACTCCGATGACCACTGTTGTTTACGTGGATTGCAAATAATACCGCTAGAAGTCATTCATTGTCGTTATATACAGAGAAATCATGTACGAAGAGAAAAATGATATGCAAATATTATTGATTTTCTTAAGACACCCAAATTAGTCGATCCGTTGATTAGAACTACAAACATTCAAGTCATCAACATGTTCTCTTTCACCAAACTCATACTCCTCTTCATTGCGTAAGATGATTATCTTGATTAGCAGTACGTTTCTTGACAAGAGGAATAGTGACATCAGACAATAATTTGGTTCAAACGAAAAACGATTAGTAAGTGAATTTGTTCCCGGACTCCATTTTCAGCCCACCCTTGAATTCACATGAGATCGAGTGCGTAACCCTCGAGTATTGTCATGAGCATGAATCTGTTCAGTTGTCGGTCCAGGTGCTGGCCAAATCACCAACCTTATCAAACATCATCGAGGAATAGTTGTATCAGTCCCTGAGTTTTGCAGTTCATTCTTGGTCGGATTTATTCAGCTAATGCGTCTAATAACTTTGTCAATTAACATTTTCACTATTCAATTTATTCTTATTGAGCTGTACTGTTTATCGATTTGTCATTGAAAAGAAACAGCTAACACTATGTGAATGAAAATCAGGTCATACTATTGTTCATATCTAAAGCGTGAAACTATGTATCGTTATGAAGTAATCAATAGCCGGAAATTTCTCATTTCTGTACTTTTACATTTCTCACTAATAATCTGCTGAAATCTCAAAAGTCTGCTGACGTGTTATTTTGCACAACGAATAGGTTGAAATGATGATGAAAAGTACAACAACCTGCCAATTAATCTCCTTTGACTTAAGCAAGAGCGGCACATCTCACCGCATCGAAGAAATCAAAGGCAAGATACTTGGATACGTGAAACCGTTCGATCGCTAATTAATGTTCATGCAGGCGAAGATGAAGAGCCCATCCACTTTGTGCGATGTAGTGATGTTCACAGTTGGCACAATCGATTTTGTAGATGATGTTTGAGTATTCTTTTGTGAATTCGTCCTTTGGTTTGCCTAGTATTTGTTGTAGTGTTTATGTTGATTTGTGTACAATGCTTATTCTGAAAAGGCCTCAACAATCTGATTGTAGTTTCTTTATGTGGACCATTGATAACAAAAGAATAAATTACAAACAATTCTCTATCGACAAACAGTTTATTACATTCACTTAATGATTGTGTAGTCGGCTGTTGTATCGGATCTTGTACTTAAGTAAAGTGAACATATGAAACCTCCATGAATTTTGGTTTCTACTGGTACAACTACTACTGCTACTACTACTAATAGTACTACTACTACTACCATACATTTAATTTTGTTGTATAATAATTGAATATCCAATCTTGACACAAGTTTCATACTGGCTAGCACTCATCATCAAGGCCTACTTGTAATGTTTTTGGGAGGAATGGTGCACTCAATAACACCCAGCTACACAATTTCATACTTCACTATTGAGATATTTGAGTGACGAATGATCTTCTGTGAAACTAAGATCTATAAAACTGATTGACTAACGATTAACGTCTAAAATCTCGTTTATTTAGTCATCCAAGTATTGACTAAATTCTATTGACTACTATTATACCATTTACTATTCTTTATTTATTCTCCTACTACGGGTTACCATACCCCTATTCTCACTTACCCTGTATAATACTTATTTTATACTATATGGTGTGATGTGATCTAGTCAGGTTCTATGTAAATTGCGTATATCCCAGTGCTGTTTATAACGTAGACTTTTGAAATGAACAATCTGTAATTCTCTAACTTTAAGAAAAGATCGCAGTGGGTTGGAAGGAGGAGATCAAGTATAGAAGGAAGTAAAATATTTGTGAGAAGAGATCATCGTTTCACTGCATAGAAGTAGAGAAGAAACAGTTTCAATGAATGAGAATGAGATAGTTACACTGACAATCATTAGATTGTGTCTCTTTTGATTCTTTTCTTATTCAGCGAAGTTGAAATTGTTACATGCGGTTAGTTAGTGATTTACTTATGAAACAATTTTACTAATGAAACAGTTTCTTTGGTCTTTATAAACGACTGTAACTGGAGATATGGTATTTGGTAATGAGAAATGAATTTCTAAGTGGAAATTGGATAGCAATGGGAGTATCGATTTGTTCGATGACAGAATGTGTTTATCGGAAACAACTAAATATCTTGAATAAGCTACATATTTCAGTGAAGTTTGCACGAATATTCGTCAAGGTTAGAACGAATAGTTTGACAGAAATTGGGCTCCGAATATAGATAATTCATTATATGTGAAAATTGTATTTGAAATAATCTCGGCGACTAAAAATTAAATAATCAGTTGAAGTCAGACATTAACACCGTTGGATGACAGCCGGCTCAGTGGTCTAGTTGGTTAAGCACCTGACGCGAGGCTGATAGGTCCTGTGTTCAAATTTCACGAGGCAGGGTCGTGGATGCTCACTTCTGAGGAGTCTCACAGTAGGACGAAACGGCCGTCCACTGCTTCCAGGTTTTCCATGGTGGTCTAGATTCAATTGACTCATGATTTCAACTGTTGCAATAAATAAAAGTGTGAGTTCAAGTTTGAATCATCGAAGTGTATGTCAAATTTAGGAATCAACAAATACATAAATGTATTGCTAAAAACTCATTGAATTCAGTCAAAATAACGATGCTCGTGAAATAAACAGATTGAACAAAGAGAGTGTTCAAATCACTTGTCAACGAAAGTTTGTCAGGTAGTCACTAGTTGAATATCATCGTTTCGGTTCACGCTGTTCTTGTTCGCTCGTATATACAGAGCTTCTGCTGTCAATGTTTCTTTATGAATGTTAAAACTTTTCTGAAGTATTTTGATCCCTTCAAAATTATTCTTGTGTCTTGTTTCTACGCATGAAACGCTATCGCAGACCTATTCTCAACTTTCTTCAAATCAACCGAGGATTTGGGAACATTTTTCAATCATTGTTTGTGTTCCTTCAACCTGATAGGCACTTTATTCCTGACTGGCGCTATATATTACGGAAGTCAATGTAGGGTGCACAAAACACCGTATTTGCATTCTAAATGTATGTTCATTTAATGGTTGAATTCATCAGTCGATTTAAGCTAGACCACCATTCAAAACCTGGAAGCACTGGACGGCCGTGCCATACTATTGTTGAACTCCTCAGGAGTTTGATTCCACCATCACGCTCTCGGTATTCGAAACGAGATTCCTCGCTCACACACGCAGAATCTTTATCTGTAGACCACTGAGCTGGCCGACATTCAACGGTGTTAATGTCTAACTTCAACCAATCCACCATATTGTGCGACCGTCCACCATTTTCTCCATTGAGTAACTGCATCACAACAAACATGATTGAAATCCATCGGTCAAGGCTTCTCACTAGATCTTCATGAAATCCATCCTGATGGCAGTCACTAGTGAGCACATAATGAGGAGTACCATAATAAGAAGAGACGACCGTCTAATGCATCCTGGTTCTCCATGTTGTTCTAGCTTGGATCGGTTCATGAATTCAACTATCAACTATCAGATTACTAAAATCTCCATAAACCTCAATTCTGGTATGTTAATTTGCAATCAGTGTTTTACATTCTTAGTATATTTACGAGAGATTGACGTGATCAAATAGAGGAATTGATGGTTGACTGTTATGTTTGAATTTAACCATTTGAGAATTCCAATGCAAACACAAAGAATACTTTGGCGAACAACTGATTCGATCATCAGCCTCTACAGTTAAATGTCTATAATGTTTGTCCAAAATGAGGCAGGCATGAATGAATTGAACAATGTAATATGTGAGAAATGTTGAACACTCTCCTCTGTTTCTATCGAAACACTTCAAGATGGTGTGATTTGTAAATTAGAAAGGTCAGTTAATGAAGGTCGGAATGATTTGTAGTAAGGTGCCAAGTTTTTATCAATATAATTATAATAATAAAGTTGATGAACCTAACTTTGTGTGGATATAATATGCGATAAAATGAGTATAGTCAATGTGATTACGATAAAAAGGAATGAATGTGAATGAGGAAAGATGAATGGGTGGATAAAGAAATACAGAAAAGAGTTCGGACAAGAGGTTTATGATGGAAATCCCTATAAATAAGAAAAACAAAATCATCAACTGATACAACCCTCTTCAAGATATAAAGTTACTCAGAGTTTTGTTCTCATGATAACTGACTTATAAATATAGAAATAATTGACCTGTTCAAAATTGAACAATCTTTATACAGACTAAGGGATGATCAAGTGGACTCAGGGAATGAAATCATGCATAACGATCTGATGAGTTCTGCAAAGTAACCAACACAAATTCATTTTTAATTTAATCAGATTATTTTAAAAGTTAGAAATATACATTTGACTGATGATTGAGTAGTAAGCAAAGCTATGCTCAACTCATTCTTTAGTGATGATCGAATTTTCTAGATCAAGTTTCAATAAGACCACTAGTGTAAGTGGTTGAGTTGTTAGTTAGTTGGACTTAGTAAAAAGGAAACCAATCTTGACTACTACTACTACTACTAATACTACTACTATACATTTAATTTTGTTGTATAATAATTGAATATCCAATCTTGACACAAGTTTCATACTGGCTAGCACTCATCATCAAGGCCTACTTGTAATGTTTTTGGGAGGAATGGTGCACTCAATAACACCCAGCTACACAATTTCATACTTCACTATTGAGATATTTGAGTGACGAATGATCTTCAGTGAAACTAAGATATGTAAAACTGATTGATTAATGACTAACGCTTAACGTCACGTTTATCAAGCCTTCCAGGTATTGACTGAATTCTATTGACTACTATTATACGATTTACAATTTTCATAGAAATCGGACTCTGCTTCCATTCCATACTGCTTGATCCTCTTGTCTCTCTGCTGCCAGACATTCCGTTCACGACTAATGGCATATACTACTTATAACGATATTAGCAGCACACACCACAGTAGTAGTTGTAGTAATAATAATAATAATGACCATGATTCATGGACGTTTCAAATGTTCCCTTTTCTTCAGTATACGTTGCGATACAACAGCAGTTTACATAATCATTAAGTGAATGAAATAAATTGTTTGTAGATAGAGAATTGTTTATACTTTCATCTCCTCTTGTAAATGGACCACATATAGATAATGGTGACAATCAGTTTCATATACTGAAGCCTGGTTCAATATTTCGACAGCAATTGAATGAATATGCCCTGTCTACTAAAATCTACAAATAATCTGTATATATCACAAGAGATCACATGATGGTTGGGTGAAGAGTAGAAAAATAAAGGTTTCTTTTCTTCTTCTTATTATTATTATTAACTCAACTAAATTGCTTTCTAGTTGACTCATTTGATCTATGAGTTGCATTGCCATGGAATAATCTCAGATGAAGTAGCGTTGAAAAGCCATTTCTTCATGGTGCAGAACGTTTGATGGATGAGCACCTATGGACACACCAGGGATGGAACGCTGAACCACCAAGTAATATAACGACCTATTAATCACTACAATTACTGGTTCGGCGTTCAGTGATAACATTTATGATTCAATCAACAGCCCAACAATAATCCAGTACCGATGTTTGAAATAGTTTTGCTAGGCATTAAAGAAAATATTAATTGACATGTCCTCATTTGTCACTGTTATATCTAAAGCTCATATTCTTGATATATCGCATACAACTTGAACACTCGAAGGCTAGGTCCGTCCAAGTCGTGAATGAGAAGACGAGTGAGAAAGAATGCTATTCCAAACTGCGTTAAACATGGTACAGAACTCTCATTTATTTATAGATTTTAAGAAAAGTGAAATCATCAATATAGTCATCCAATTCGCATCCAGTGCTCTTCAGCATTTGTTTGCTAGGGAAGCTACACGTCGAGAATGTTCGTCCGAAAAATGATTGGGTGCAATGTATTTGGCTCTTTCTGAGCTTCTTAAAACTATCTCGGTTTCACTTGCGAGCTGTCCTCACAGTCACTTTCAAATCGAATCATTCCAATGAGACAGTTAAACTCAGTTAATATCACTTCAAAGAGAACAATTTTGGGCCACAATATCAAAATTCTGTGAATATTATAAAAATAGAATGACAGTTTTGTTAGTCTGTTCAATAATTAAACAAATCGTAAAAACTTGAGCATAAATCAAGCTTACCTCATTGAAAATACAATCGATCTGTAGAAATACAAGTCTCATCATGTGAATTCGCATTGTTCGAAATACCGAAGATTGTTGTCGAACCACAGCCACCCACAGTCACATCATTCTTACACAAGTTTTTAAAGTAGTTAGTACACATAATTGTTCGAACTTGAAAGCCTCAACAATCATCTGGATAATAATTTGTCTAATGTTAAACTCAAAAGAATGTGGATAATCAACATTTTCATCCACACGAAATTGATATTCGTTCGTGCCGTCAATCATCGTACTCTTCTTCTCATTCAGTACTTAAACATCTGGTTCAGTTAAAATACGCTGATGATTTGAAATTTCACAAAATACATGAGATTATATTCATGCATACGTGTTTACTGTATAGAAATATATAAGCCAATTTAGGGAGGATGGTGACAAGATACAATTCTCCTGTCATCTTGAATAAACATTCCAATGATTGTTGAACATGTTTTTCCACATGTAAACATCAGTGATGTGCGTTGATTTGGCACTTATAGATGATATTTGCAAATGTTGATCAGTTTTCGTTATCCGAATCATTTCATCCGTCCACATCATCCGGTGGAGTTACAGAACACTCATTTGGATTACTTCCATATTTCAAAGCGTTTCATTCTTGGTCACCACACACCAATAATTCATTAAGTTCCGAATATGTTATTCGTCAGAATGGGTTACATCACGATCACATAGATATGTATAACATGCATTTGGTTTGATATAACACAAAAGTGCTTTGTACAAGCTTCACATCTTCAGTAAATATCTAACCAGCAATACTAGTCATCAACACATGTGAAAAAGATTCATAAAATGATTTACCAACTATTGACTCAATTAAACATTTCTTCTTCTTTCAAATAAAAATAATGATTAGAAAAATGAGATACTCCGATGTTTCGTCGCTCGACGCAGGCCGATTCTTCACAGAATAACTAAATAATCCGATCAAATTCATCCAAGTTTAAATAGTACAAAGGAACGAAACAAGAATATTAGATGCGATCGATCATGCCCTTTTTCAACAACCACCAAATCAATATCAACAACATCAAACTAATACAAGACAAGAAATGCTTTTCCAACTACAAAGAGAGGAGAGTAGCTGAAGCTTTCTGTATAATGCCTAATCCTACTGATCTAATTATAAACAACTTTGTAACTATGCATCTGCATTGGGCTATCTATCCAAGCTACCAAATCTCATATTACTCACAATTCACACTCTAAACGCACATACAAATTAAACTCTATCCCTTCTCAACACAATAGTCACATGTTTTCATCCCTGACCATGAACACACACATCTACATACATGACGCATATAAATCACCTTAACCGAAATCACAAGACATTGACTTGTTCAGACCTGCTTTGTTCCACTGTACGTTTTCTACTTGGATTAATTCTGATTTGAAGAGGTGACTTACATTGAGTCACGAAACGTCAGAATATGTAATTTTTCTACTCATTGGAATATCACAACTATATTAGTTGATTTATAACCATCTATGGAATGCTTAATCTATTTGAAATGATCAAGTCAAACCTTGATTATGATACCTACCATCTCATTTTGCTTATTTCATTTCATATTAGTGTTAAACAAATTGTAATTTATCTGGTCAAATTGAATGGTATACAGGGAAATCAAATGATGCACAAGTTTAAATTCACTTGAGGTTGTTTGTCGTATCTTCCCATTGTTGTTTAAGGCAGCAATTGATCAGTATTCTAGAAAATTGACCGATCAATTGCATTCCTAAACAACAATGGGAACATACAAGCAAACAACACCAAATGAATTTTAACTTCACCCGAACGCACTTTTCAACAACCTTCCAGTGCTTCCTGGTTTTCCATGGTGGTCTAGCTTTGATCGACTCATGAATTCGACTGTTAAATTACTACAATCTCCATAAACTCTTTTCTGGTATGTTAATTTGCAATCAGTGTTTTACATTCTTAGTATATTGACGAGAGATTGACGTGATCAAATAGAGGAATTGATGGTTGACTGTTATGTTTGAATTTAACCATTTGAGAATTCCAATGCAAACACAAAGAATATTTTGGCGAACAACTGATTCGATCATCAGCCTCTACAGTTAAATGTCTATAATGTTTGTCCAAAATGAGGCAGGCATGAATGAATTGAACAATGTAATATGTGAGAAATGTTGAACACTCTCCTCTGTTTCTATCGAAACACTTCAAGATGGTGTGATTTGTAAATTAGTAAGGTCAGTTAATGAAGGTCGGAATGATTTGTAGTAAGGTGCCAAGTTTTCATCAGTATAATCATAACCGTGATAATAATAATAATAATAATAATTTTGTATTCTGAAAAATAATAATAATTACAGAATCCGCGCCAGTTTACAGGCATGATCAATTTGATATAAATAATAGTAACGTTAGACGTGCAGAACAAACATGTTGTAAAAGAAAGTTTTAAGCATACAAGTTCAGTAGTTGTTTAAGTAGTACCTGTATTACAGCGATCCAATGCATCAGCCTGGAACTTTTAATTTTTCCTAAATGGACACAGCCTGTTGATTTATGAACGGTGTAATTAAGGTCAAAGCGTGTGTCAGATCGAAATAATGATAATTATCTACAACTAGAGAAATTAAAACGAAAACAGAGAGCCCGGAACAACAAAGCAATAATGACCAAAATATATCAACCAGGTCTACCTAAATGCTTGTGTCATGTGACACAGTGATATACTGTTGATGTTATTCGAATTAGTTCAAATTGCTAGGGGCGATGTTAACATATTGACAGCAAGTGAGTGGTTTTACTAAGGGAATTCACTAATAAAGATGGCTAAACATTTAAGGTTCCTAAAATATCACTTGTGGAATGAGATACACTTACAGGTGCTGGACCATTCCATGCATTCTCAGAGGAGCAGTATGAATCGATGCAGCGAACAAATAATGGGAGTGATTTTATCGCACGGATAGATTGTGGTAGGTTATTCCAGAGTCTAGAAAACTTACAGGTGAAGCAATTCATATAAAGAGATAATTTAGAATGAGTTTGTTTCACTAGTGCCCAGGAATTACGGATGTCATAATGAGAGGTTTCTGCATACTGAATCGCGTGATCGGATGTAAACGATAGTTTATGAAGTAGTTTGAAGACAAAGATAAGATGTAGTTTGAGTCTCCTCCTCCATAAAGGGTCTAGTCCAAGTTTATTACATCTAGAATTATAAGTTAAGGTACAATCAGCTCCAAGAATACCAAGTGTAAATCGTCTCTGTACTGATTCCAGCCTAAAATAATCCTTTATGAGAGCACTGCTAAGAATAAACGTGCAGTATTCCAGAAGAAGTCGAGCACAAACTTTGTAAATTAGAATACGTGATTCAGTGTTGTAAAGATTTCGAGTGATGTAACCTATTAGACGTTGAGACTTAGAGGTCTGTTTTAATATATATTCTGTAGACGACAAGTCTTGGGAATATCTAAGTCCTAAGTCTACTACCGTATGTAACCTAGATAACACTTCTCCATTTATGGTAATGTCTCGGTTGAGTGATGTATCACCGAAGCATATCCATCCACATTTAGCCGTATTAAGCTCCAGTTGCCATTTTATACACCACTGTGCCACCTTGTTAAGCTCCATGCTGATGCAATATCGCACATTGTTCAGCTCATGTGCAGAAAATGAATATACTACTTTAAGATCATCTGCATGTAGAAGGGGCTTACCGACAAAAAACCTTTCACAAATATCATTGATAAACACTAAAAAGAGCAAAGGACCTAAGACACTACCTTGTATTACACCACTTCTAACAGGGACAGCGTTAGACAATGAAGAGTTAATTTTAACTATTTGATGTCGATTGCTGAGAAAGGAATCAAGCCAAGCAAGCAAAGGATTTTGAACCTCATAAGATGAGAGCCTACCTATAAGAAATTGGTGGATAACAATGTCAAAGGCTTTAGAAATGTCCAGATATAGCACTAAGACTAGAAATCCTCGGCTACGTAGAGAATAGACTAAATTAAAGAAGTCAAAATGACATGTCATGCAAGAACGATTTTTAAGAAATCCATGTTGAGTATCATTGGTAAATTTTCCAGCAAGTAAATAGTTGGAAAGTTCATCACATATAATTTTTTCCATAATCCTAGAAATAACCGGAGTAATATTTATTGGCCGGTAATTGTTCATGTCAGTCTAATCTCCAGATTTGAAACGTGGTTTGATGTTCGCGGTTTTCCAACATTAAGGGTAAGAACCGGTTTCCATAGAGAGTTTAAACAGCTTTAGAAGAAGAAGTGGAATATCTGGACCACCATATTTGTAGAGAAATGATGAAATCCCGTCTACTCCATGAGCTTTCGAAAGCTTAAGTGTATTTATAGCCTTATTATATATTTTTCATGCATGTGAAGGAGATAGATTTTATTGAGTTGCTAGTCACGCACATAACTCTTGAAGCACAGCCACTTATGTTTTCTACACCATTCGCGAATATACTACTGAAAAGGTCGGCCATGGTTTTAGAGTCGTATATAAAAGTGCTATTATGCTGGATGCACGGTATATCAACATTTCGAGTTGATTTAGTGCGTTTATTGAAAAGGAGAGTTAAGTTTTGTTTCTTCGAGTTAGTATGAAGGGCTAACAGCTCCTCATTAATGGATTTTAACCTGTTTCTCTTTAATTTGATCAAAAATTATTGTTATTTGTGCAATTGCTGTGAAGTCGTTTGACTTAAAATAACGATTCTGTAGGCGTTTTAGTTTATTACGATATTTAGCTGGTATATATAATTCGTAAGGTTTACTAAACCTGTACGTTTTAGGAGGTACATTCGAATCTAAACAAGAGTTAATGATCAGATGAAATTCGTCGAGAGCATCCATGAGACTATTACATGAAAAAATGTTATCCCAGTCTGAAAGTTTAATCAATGAATGCAGGAGGTCCCAGTCAGCATGCTTATAGTCTCTATATTGACAGGTTTTTTGAATGGGTGGGCTATAAGAGAGATAGATAGGGAGAGCGCAAACTACCATCTTATGGTCACTGCTTTCTAATTCATCATATACTTTTACAGATAGTGGGATAACATCTCTACTAAATATTGGATCGAGTATACTATCGCCTCTAGTTGGGGCACAAACCCACTGTGACCAGCAGTGCATGTTATTGGTTGCCGAGAACTCATCATTACATGACTGACAATTACCGGTACTCCAGTTGATCCCAGGATAATTGAAATCCACAGTGATAACCTTAGCATTAAAGTTTCGAGAGGATGCATGTATGAATGCATTGATAATAAGATCATTCCCACTATTCAGAATATCAAGAGCTCTGTATATACATCCAAGTAGTAGACTATGATTCAGGGTGTTGACTGATATCCAGACTGATCCTGGTAAACTATTCAGGACAATATCTTCAACTTTATTAGTTGTTAGGGTATCCAAAGCATATATAATACAACCACCTCCTCGCTTAGTTTCTCTGCCGCAGCGATAAAGTCAATAGTTCTGGATATTTAATTCTGAATTAGATACTGCTTGAGAGCACCATGTTTTAGTGATAAGTATGAAAGAAGGTTTGGCTAGAAAAGCTAATGTTCTCAAGGCTGAAATTTTGTTCAGAAGTGAACGTGCATTGATAAGTAATGAGTTTAAAAAGAGAGTGTGGAGTGTAAAAAACCGAGAGCTTCCCTATTGATGTTATGTAGTTTGGATTTGCATAGACTGTGGTTTATTATGTTTGACTGATCTTATGGGCTATCGCTTGAACAAACTGCATTGCTAAGAATAATAATAATTATTATTACTAATATTACTGTTGTGCTTAATGTGAATTCCAGTAAGTAGATCGTATTCTCCCGACATCCATTTCATGAGCATCATTCGTTTGATTATTACATTGTTTACAGCTTAACACCTCACACCTACTCACTACATTTTCTTATCAATATGATTACCTGATTACAAATCGGAAATGGTGTCCACTTTAATATTCTTTATTTGTTTCGAATTTCATACAACGAGTTCTGGTCAGTTCAGTTCGCTCTGAGGTACGTTCACATAGGACGGTTTGAATTTCATAAATTGAAGCCTGTCCAACCGTAAATCTCGCCGACATAGCTCAATACATATGATGATCGAAATACTCAGAGTAGATGAAATCTATATTTTGATACGCAGATTACAAGTCCAGTAGCTCATTTCAACTTGATTTCAGTTCAATGATTATTTTAGTAAGTTATAATTAGCAAAGCCGAGCCTTTACACGCGATTCAATCAAACTGAATTCCTTCTTTCCGCCTTCTCCATCGTTGTGTTTTTCTCTTCTCTCGCGTTGAATGTTCAATATCTATTCTCCCAGTTGTCTTGTATTCAGATTTGAGAATTGTATGATTACGGCCTAATAACTTCAAACTTCTCTCACTCTAGAATGAACGTGTGGTTGGTTCGATACCAAAATTAATGGCATTCAAGCGCGCTATAGTTCATCAAGTTTAATGTGAATTCTCCGGGTATGGATACGCTGCAAGTTAAATCAAACAGAAGGCGGCAGCACCTGGTCTGGAAATACATGTAGTAGTTTCAAAATGTCTAGTTATATTCTCATCACACGGAAAATGGAAATGTACACGAGGATCATATAGGAGTTGAACATAGTGGAATTATAACAAATAAGGATGATTTCATGTGGAGATATAGGTAATACAAGTATTTGGTGCTTGGTGCTGTTGAACGTTTCGTCACTCTCTCGAGTCAGAACAAACGAATGAGTCCAGATAATAAGATCTTACCTGAAACTCACATCATTGTCTACACTGATTCATCGCATCTAAACAATTACCAATATAGGATAGAGAACACATTCAGGTCGGAGATGGAACAATATATATACATAATATGAGTAAAAATTTCACATAGAATGACCATGCTTTGAATGATTTACTGCTGTTTTTATTTATATCAGGTACTTGTTTGTGTGTTTAAATTCAGTTTAAACTTTATTTCTGATAGAATTCACTTGATTGACATAAATAAGGTTGAATGACGATACATAACGTCCTTATTAGGTAGGCATATATCAAGTTGTTCAGAACATACCAACATCCAAGTCTGTGTATTCGACTCTGTCTTACTTTAACGATTTTTGGCGGTTTATCGAACTCCATTTCAAATTATATTGCACTATAGTGCCTTGTGTTGTTGCAAATCACATTTTGCAACCTTGGTTGCAGACTAGTTAACTTAATCTTTTGTAGCCTTTACGGATAAATGTGTTCGATTTTGTCAACCATTCATTTCTAGCATTGGTTGTTTTAATGTAAGGCTATATGTGAGTATGTTTGTTTGTCACTCACTTTAATTGTTATCGGTCTATTGCTTGGCTGTTCGCTGCGCCTCTTACGATCCACTTGAATTCATGTACATGATACAACATAGAAAGTTGGTCACAAACGAAACAACTTGCTAGGAAAATCTGTTTGTATGATACTAAACGATATAAGTTTAAGTTTCACGAGGAGTATCGGTGTCCTGAATATTCCCTGCACACTAATGAAAGTGATAGTTCACATCAGTAGATGAAAACCTATATTTACAGCTTCCGATTGAAAACTTTCAGACGCGCAACACAAAGCTTACACACGTTATTCAAGCTTCTGAGTAAACTAACTGATTTGTTCTTCTCAAGCCACATTTTGACCATGTCATTTATTCGCTTATCAACCACGATTATTTTAACATGATAGTATGAGTGATATTTACTTACGCTATTTGCCACATCTCCCTGAACTATTCTTGGTCTGACTATAAGCATTGAGTTTCACTTAATGTAGTCATCTTGGCTAACTCGCCTCCTCTACTACATGTTACTTTGTTTCGTTTTATTTCCTCCACTTTATTCCTCTAGTTGCCTGTCTGGATCATTGAGTGTGCGGATTTTGTATATTGCTTATTTCATTCCATTATTCTTAAAAAGGAATTAAGTTGACAAAATTACACGATGATTGCTGGCACGCATATTTTGATGACAATCAGTATACGATCTAATTGCAGTCAGTTACAGGGTCATTAGTAAAGATATGAATATGCCTATTATTTAGTGATCAGTCAACGTCTACTAAATAACTACAATCTCACACCTCCATGGTGTCCATATTCTGCAGAATGTCATGTTCTATAAGACTCTCATCAAACCCATATTCTTCTTACAGCTTAAAAGAGACGTTTCATCTGATCATAATTTGTATTACAGATATTGTATTTTGAAACATTTCATTGCTTTCTATACGTTGAGATGGTCATGTTTGTCCGTCTCCTGCCTTCAGAGTAAATGAATTATTCAACCATGAAGTCTTATTGGTTCTGTTGTAAAAAGCTCGTATATCCAGGGACTATCTAGTAAGTAACACAGTTGTTAGGAAACGGGTACCAGGTGGGGATGGCAAATCGATTGATGAAGTGGTGAAACTTCATCAGTTGAGATGGCTGGGACACGTGTTACGTATGCCCAACGACCGACTGTCTCGACGTGCGATGTTCAGTGGTATAAGAGTAGGTTGAAAGAAAGCTAGGGGCGGCCAGACCAAAACATGGTTTGAGTCCATGAAGTAACTGACAAGTGGACTGAGTCATGTTAGTAGGTGTGTGTTTCTTAAATTTATATTAGAGATTATGTAGGTGTCATTAGTAATTATGATATTTAACCGTTTTAAATAATTTGTCAGACGTGATGGTTTTATATGTCTTCAGTGGAGCAAATGATTTCCAGAATACAAAAAAGTGGTTTGGTAAAATATGCCGTCAGCAATCACGAGACTGTTGCTCTAAAACTCCGTGTTGCAATTTGAGTGTCTCATCAGGTCTGTATTTTTGCAATTCTTGTAATGTGAAGGAACGCTATGAGGAACGTTTATAAGATTAGACCAAATATTCTTTCTATGGCTGTTACTTTAAAATTAGTTGTGTGAAATGATAACTCTACAGGAGGCTAGATCGAATATGCCATTATGTCTTTTTAAGGGTGTGAACTTGGTATGACTAGCGGTGCGTTTCCAGCTTTGTTAAAAATTCATTATCAGATGGTCAAACCTCATAAGTATTCTATTTTGCACCAGAGTTATTTAAACATCACATGACGACCCACACATTGAAATCAAGAGAAGCGTGTTCTAATCCATAAACAAAGAGTTAACTCTCAGTAGCAGGAGTGTCTTTGACAACTTATATGCAGCCGTTGGGTGAAACATCGTTTTTAATGTTATTTTATAATTAAACGTATTCAATTGGGCTGCTAAGAATACTATTTCACACTACTATCTGTGAATTAATCGTGAACGTACATCAGATATTAACCTCCAGTTTTATCTTCTCTGTCATGGATAGTACGCCTGAATATTATATTTCGAGTCTGGAACTAAAGAAAGGCATAATCGGTTGGCGAATATTACAGAAAGTGTATTGTGTAATAAGACCATGATTATCTGTGCCGAAATTTTGTTTACAAGTGAGTCTACATTGAAACGTAATGAGTTTGAAAACAAAGTAACTAGCTAATAACGTATGTATGGATGTTATGTAATTTAAATGCGACTAGCGAATAGTTTGGATTAGATAAGAGATCGTTTCAAACTTCGGTCTAAACGCGGTATAGCGGAAGAGCAATCATGGATTTCCCCAAAATGGAAAAACTCGAACATGAGTGATTACAACATTCATATCGACTTGACGTGCAGCTGGGACACATATTCACTCGTTGTAATTCAGCTGTAAATGTTTTATAACCTGAGAGTCGTTGTTGTTGATAACTGATCAGGTGAGGAGAAGTGTTTTAATAATATGCAGATTGTTGTAGGTTCAACCGTGGAATAGATTGAATTCTTGTGGTTAACCGGGTCTATGCATCTCATCTGCTCACATCAGGGTTATGGCAAACAGGCAAATGAGCTCCATGCATTTGATTCTGACGGTGTTTTTCGACAGGTCGTCTTGTGTCTGCAGATATAGATGGCCCAACAAATAGGTGAACCGACCAATGTTTTGATCTTCTCTATGCGTGTATTTATTTATTATATCTCGCTAGTTCTGAAAAACTGATTTATTACTGTTAAGTTTTATTAATCGTCAGTCTGTAAATGTCAGTGACATTACGCTAACAGGAATGAAATGAATTACTGTAGTCAAAATTGAATCATTTTGTTATTGCAAAACTAAGATAGAACATGCATAAGAACTCCAATAATCGTCTACAAGACTGAGACAATCTCCTATAGCAAAGTGTTATAACGCTAAGGCATTGATATGAACCGAATAGCTCCTGACAATAAGGTTAGTTAGGCTCAATATTAATGAAGCTATTTTTCATTTAATGAAAACATGATAACAATGTTGACACTGGCTTCAACAGAAAAGTATTTGTGGCGTACATTTGGCTCATTCGAATTCAACTTGTCTTCACTGAATGTGATAGATCCCCATAAACCATAAAAATGTGTATGCATCTAAATTAAATTTTCATGAATAGAGTTACGCTTAGTTCTCATGACCAATTAAGTTGGTGGTTTTCATTGATATTCAATACTTAGTTTACAGGCAAAAATGATTTCATTATAGTTTTGATAATTGATTACATGAAGAAGGAAAAAACTCCACTGCAAATTCACAGTGGTTGAAGAGTATTTGGCATTTAGAGAAAACCGACGATTGGCAAGAACTGTGCATCATTTCGTACACAGAGATATCTGCCGCTTATCTGTTGGTAACATTCAGTTCTCTGTGATTTTGTATGAATTCACCGTGAGGGCTGGCGTGTGATGATCACAAACATTGGAATTTGAAACACTGATAAGTAATTTCGCGGTCCTGTATGGAGATTATTAATAGGGAGTATGTTTAACAAAATGGAATAACGGCATGATTATTTAGGCCAAAATTTCATAATAACTTATGGACAATCAGTGGCGCTTGGAAAACATCCGGCCACCCATGTTTCAGATACGCATTGGTATACATCTAAAGTATTGCTTATTGTCTTGATATCACACCAAAGGTCAGGGTAATAAGTACGAAGTGTACGGTAGGTGAGTAAATTTAAAGTAAAACATCACTTTCGAGAATTTTTAGTGAATGAACAAAGGAAGACTCATGTTCCGCATCTCATACAAGGAAGTTGAATAATAAAATATAAAATAGAAATAACACGATAAGACAAGTGTAAAACAAAGAGGGAACAGCACTGAAGATCTTCTATTATAGTGTGTTTCTGTAGGAGTTTACGGCGTTCGTTCACCTACAAGTCGCATTATATCAAGTTTGAAATCACAACCGTCAACAAAATCTTCGAAACCAAATACACACAATGAATATCAACTAAGACGATCGACATATCTTATCTCAAGCAGATGACGGAGGACAGAAGTAAGTCCCTGATCAAATGATATTTATTGCTGATCACAAGAACAAAAATCATGGTGACAGACAGCAACACCTGAAATTTCAGTGACTAGGCTCTTCAATCCTTCTGAAATCTGGCTGGATATCAACCTAAACCTAATATTAAGTAGGTGCGTTTCAACAGATCATAAACAGTGGCGATGCTTTTCAAAAATGATTAAAGTTTATGAATGATAATCCGTAGATAAATATTCTTCAATGAACAACGTTGCTTACTTCTCAAAAATGACGTCGAATAAAAAAATCATCAGCGCCAACTGTGATGTAAATGTGCCCATTAAAACTGGAAGTCAATGTGCAACGCTGAATTCTTAACCTTCCACAGCATTTGACATACTCAACTGTCAGTTCTTTAATCAAAACATCAGAGTCTCATGTGAAGCTGATTACGACAACACAAGTTTAGGCCTATCTATAGGCCAAGCTTTGAATGAAATAATTGACCATATACCGCCAGTGACAACAACAAAATCATGGAAGGAATCATAATCAGTGTTGAGAACATCGAGTTAACAATAGTTTGTCGTCTAACTTCTACTGTACGTCAAGTAATCAAGTAACGAAGAATAAAAGTGCCTATAATTGTATTCATAAGCTATTATGGTCGCTCAGTATGAAACAATGGCTGTATTTAATTCCGAATGATATTGTTCAGTAGTGAGATTTTATTGAAAATAAACATTCACAACGTACTCATTGTCGATTGCAACTATCATAAAATCACGTTTCCACAATGCTACTAATTTGAAAACAGAATGTTGTCAAACTCTCGCGAAACAAGTCAGTTGTAGATGCCACAAGTAGTTGGAGTTTGACAACGTCGTAACCAGTAACATCTATTATGAATCGTACCCACCAAGTGAAATCAAAAGTCAGAAGCTAGGAAGTTCGAAGATATGTTTGATAGGCTATCAATATATCGAAGATCGTCTGATCTAATCTGGCTAGCGATTGCAGGTCTTGTTGAGCTATTTATTTCGGGGATTTATTTAACGCTACACAGTTTCAATTCGATGAACACAATAACGCAAGTAGTACAAATCCAGTTTCTATATTTTGTCAACAAGATTACATAAGTTATTAAGTGAACAATCATAAGAATGTACATAATTCCATAAAGAAATTGTTCAAACTATTGAAATGAATAATGATATGAAAAGTGTTCTAAAGAAGTACTACATGAAAACAATTTGGAATAATCAAACAACGTTATAAGACATTTGTGAGAATCATCCTTTACTTCACTTTCTTTGATGTAGCCATCTCCAAATTATTAAACCAACACATACAGCAAAGAAAATGGTGACTAAAGGAATTACGATATACAAGTACCGTAGTGATTTCTTATCTACATTCTCTTCAGTAGTCATGTTCTGAAGAAAAACAAAATATTAGCATTTATTGCTAAATATCAAATATTTACATTCATATTTGCATTCGTACAATCATTTAGAGCATCTACTACCGATTTGACAGTCTGTATACACGCCATTCTGAAACCAATAGACGACTAAATTGTGTGATGAAATTTGTGTTCTGAATGTCGCATCTAATCACAATCCGAATAAAAACCAATAAACTTAAAATTGATTTTTTTAATCAAAACAATGTAAACAGGTTACACATTACTTAGCAGAGAGTCAGAAATCCTTGTTCTGAACATCAACAATAGAGTCTACTTCCACTCTTTATCAAAATATGACACTCAAGTCCCAAAAGATTACGCTTCCTGAATCAAACTGGTTTCATCGGTATTTTGCAACAATCCACATAGATACGCGTTTTCTAAAATAACCACACTTTCAATGAGCTGAAATATCATTACTTTTTTCGAGTATCAGTGACAATGACCACTTCCATCCATTGTTTACTCATTCCATAGAAAGAAAGCATGGTACTCATATGTGATTAGTTGGCGTCAATTTAAACAAAACTTTAATTGAGTCATTGAGGGTAATATACGAACGGATGTACGCGAAATGTGTAATTTTCTAATATTGGAAACGATCTGTGAAGATTAAGAAGTACTAACCTTAACACGGCACTTGTTAACTTTCATGTCATGAGCATCCTTGTCGGTACTATCAATGCATGTGTTCGCATTATCACACCAAAAACAAGTTATATTCAATGTTGTTGCGTTTTGGCATGCTTCAGGCGAGGTGTATTTTGGACAATAATCTGTGAGAAGAATGAGATGATTTAATTTCAAGTGACCAAACAAAAGGCAAGTGAATTACAAAACATGTAACAATAACCCAATGATCTAATGGTGATTCCGGCGTTAAGTGACAATTTCACTGACTGGAAAATTGTCACTACGATGCATAATGCAATATTCAGTGCGCCATCAATTTCAATCATGTTTCGCGACATCATGTTTGAATTGAATGAAACTATGTCGAATGTCAAGTATGAACGATGGATTTCAATGACAGTTTACATTCAGACATGTATGCACGAAGCTGTCAGTGTACTCAGCAGGGCACAGTACATTGAATTTTTCATTGTTGTACAGTTTCTTTAGATGATATCAGTTTTATGAATGCACTTAGTTCAAGAAATTCAGTTGTTTTCAGACTTAATATCGAGTTTTAATTAAGGTAATTCAGTCAAACGACAAATGAAGTCTGACATTGTTTTTATAATGATCAATGATGATATTCTTGAAGAGATTTCAGTCGACCTACTGTGATGGATGATATCAAAGTATGTAACTGCATTGTGTTCTTTGTGGTATCAGTTAATCTATGAAACTAGTTGGATTAGTGAAGATTCATTGATGATGAATGGAATATCTTATTCGAAGAACATTGACGGCGATCTGATTATTATATCATGGAATGGTTCTCTCACTACTAAAAATATTATTTCAGTAGACTTAAACATGGTGAACTAATATCTGTTTATACTTACTGTTGTAACGAGTGTGAGGCTTACTCAATGTACATATTCATGAAAAAATACACGTTTTCATAATGTGGAAATAATTCTTAAACTGGTTATGATAAATTGTAATTTGGAGATGTGACTTATCCATACCTTCAATTTATCGTATATGTATGACGAAGCAAAGATTTCAGAAAATGGATAATCGTTTCCAAGGTGTTCGCATTTATGTGAAGTGTTTCTTTTTGCGAATTCACTACCTCAGTAAGATTTCATTTCACATGTACCAATAGAAAATACGGACACTTTCTCATCAACGCACAATCAACTCACGAAAATTTAATTTTATTTAAAACTAACATCATCTCATATATCGTTTTGTTGCTTTGTGGTCAAGTCACTTTTTGATCAAAGTGAAGACTTCACTATTGGTTCACATTCGATTTTGAATCCTTTTCATCATTCAACAAAAGAATCGATGTGTAGTTCCTAATGATATGTGAAATGTCATTTAGGATAGGTAGCTCGATATCATTTGGTAGTTAAATAAAATTATACATGAAATATTCAAATCGTTGAAGTAAAATGGATGTTTTCAAGTGTGAAGATAGTTATTACTGATTAAATAAGTTATAACATACCTCCAATGAGTTCATATTCCACCATCGTGCCATTATTGATCCATGTTTCAGGAGTAATTATTTGAGGTGCTATTTTATCATGTGTGATAGAGTGAACAAGAAAAGACACTTAGAATTTTGTATTCGTTTATAAATACAACAGGTTATTCATACACCTTAGTTCCTATACTCAAGATATCTGGTTAAGTGAGTATAAGCATATGTGGAGAGTGAAATCTATTATCGGTGAAATTCATCACAGAAAGCTGAAACAACACCATAACGATCTCACTTTGAATCATTTCTGTGTCATCATCAACTATGATAGTTTTTGATTTCAATACATATGAACTTGGATTTCAATTCATTTTATAATTGTGGTCCTATGTTCGAAAGCCCTAGTCGCAAATATCAAACACTTTGACTGACCGTCACTATCAGTGTGACACTGCAATTTTCCTACAAGGAGTGTGAACATCGATCTATATCAGTTGATTTTATAAGCAAATCAAATCTTCAACGTAAACTGTAACGAGACTGAACTAGATCACTGTGATAGAATAAAAGAATGTTCTGTATTGACGTGCTGATAACCAGAGTAAAAACAGAAAATAATATAACACAAACAGAAAACTGATGATACGAGTAACCTGACATAAATGTGCTGAAAACATTTATTGAAATGTTTCTTACTTCTTCCACATTCACATTTACCGACGATTTTCGGTCTCCATTCAATTTCTTTAATTTCCGTTGAAATCTGAAAGAAAATGTTGATAGTTTGAGTCAACATCTTTCAACACACAACCTCCTAGATGAAAGTGAGGTGATTTATTTTCTAATGATTCATTGTTTTTAACAAGTGCTTGAATAAGTTGTGTCATCAAAGGTTGAATAATAGTGTCAAATATTCTGTTTGCACTTTACAGAATGTTGCTACATTCCTTTCGTGTTCAATGTGACTAGATATATTTGACAGTATTCATAAACACGAAATAGTTGAGTAGTCTGAAGTACTTGAAATAAAACTACATTTGCATTCAATTGTTCAACTTACTTTATCATAATACAAAACTATCTTCCCATTCGGATGTATTAGGCAAGTTACCTTGGCTGTAAACTCTACAATTAGAAAACCATCGACATTTAGAACATTCGACGGAAACAATGACCAGTTCATCGGTAGATGTAACATTGTATATATCAGTTCATAGAGTGACCGTGTTTCAGTGAATAGTTACTGTGTTATGTCAAATATTTTCTTAATTTGACTTGATGTTAAATAATTCCAAGTGCACATCATGTGAATGAAAGAAGCATACAGCCTTCTCAACGAATATCAAATGCCTAATGTTGTATTACTATTGTATTATTACTGAAACAATAAATCGGTAATTATTCCATTAAGATCCGATGGTCAATGAAGTATTCATATGTATGCGGTATACATTCTTCAATGTCTCCTGAAGAAATCGAGACTGAGTACACATGACATAAGGTTTGCGTTGTTTGCCTACAAATTGAACTTAGGGATTTAACTGGTTACATGGTCACGTGATATTTCAATCGATCAACTGAATACGACCATAGTGTTTATTTGTTGTAGATAAGAAACGAACAGCCTTAGATAGATAGTATTACGGATATTTTTTAATATTTGGGTGGATAATATTTCGAAATGACTATGAGATTAATGGATGGGTAGATGAATGTGTTGTGTACAGAACTGACTTTGTGACAAACATACAACACGATTTATTTATTTTCAAACTGAAACTCATCATCAAATTCAATTCAAGCCCGTAAACGTCAACGAATCTCTCAATTCGTTTTCACACAAATGAAATAAGATTGTGACCTGATTTATCCACCATAGTGATCTTTATTTTACTCATCAACCTTAGTCATTTCCAGATCACATCAACTATTCTTTGAATCTTATTCAGCGTCATCAAGCGACCCTCATTTCTCTGAAAAGGTGACAAATTCGTACATTTTCAGTTTCTCAGATAAATTGAATCTGACAAACAGTGAATAATCATATGGAATGAAGATGTAAGTGTTTAGATTCCACATGTGTTGACTTACGTTTACCATCAACTGCTTTATTATAAAGCCATTTGACAGCAAATAATTCCTCTGAAATGATGAAAATAAAAATGGATGTTTAAATATCTGCATAACGAACATATATCACTTTCATTAAATGAAAGATTTAACACGGACTACATTTTCATGCAAGTTATGATCTTCATTCTGAAATTCATTGAACCGATGTAGTCAAATACTCAAGTACCTCTTATGATAGACTGTAGAGTTGGTAATTGACAATCGAACAATACCATCACTTGTTTTATCATTTCTACTCTTCCAATGTGTTTGTATTTTGAGATGAATCTCTGTTTTGTGCAGTATTTTCACATGATAGTAATCAAAAAGTGTTGTGAAACACACATGTTCTGATACGAAAATCACACAAACAAAACAATCATCGTGTGTTGATAAGCTCTTGTGTAATAACCAAGTAAAATAGGGAATTGTGTATGTAAAATGAAGTGTGGGAATAAGTAACGAAACAAATTATAACTGAATAATACAAAAACTCACTCTTATCCAAGATCGCAAGTTCCGCACGTATATTTTTTGCTCTAAAAGCCTCAATATATCCGAGGTACTCGTCTCCGTTTATACGTATGCCACCTGTATTTATTTATTGAAAATGTGAAACATCATTGATGATTTTACATTGATTGAAATAAACTAAAGACTTAAATGAATTGCATGAACTGCATCTGGATTGCTATAAAGCATCACATTCTCAACACAATTTGAAGAAGAAAGAATATTCAAAGAATTATTGCATGTCTCAATTAGTATAAAACTAATTCAATAAAGAAATGGAATCAGCTTGGATTCATGGACAAAAATGTTGTCAAGAAAATGAAGTTATAATTCGAGGTCAAAGAAAATTACTGACTTACCATAAGAAGTAATAGTGAGATATTCGACCTGACTACTGTAATATTTAAGCGACAGTTCTTGTCTAACATACTAAAAAGACGTAAACACAGGGACAAGTACGTCCATCACAAAATGTATTCAACTAACATGAGTACCATTGTATTTATTCAAACTTGTACTCAGAGATGGCTGAGTCTGATTAATACTGATGCTTTGTAAATACATATAATGCTGAGACTGAACATGTTTATAACGATCAAACTGATTACTTACATATCGATAAGAACTATTTTCAAAAATTAGTTTTCCCGAAGTCGTCCATCCAGGTTGATCACAAATATCCTGGCATTTGAAGATCTCGGCAAGGCAGATGATAATTAGGAAGAATGACGTCGATTGAGAAGATAAAATGTTGTGTCTAAAATGGTTCGTATGAAATAAACAACGTTATCTCGTTGCATCGATTTTCAATTCGAGTTCGTATGTTCAGTCAACACTCACCTCATCTTCTTGCTCAAAGTAGTAAGGCATATTTTAATAGAACGTGTCAGGTTTATATAGATTTTTGAAGTGTGAGGTTGTTTACTACTGATTCGATGATTCAAACTGACCATTAAGATGAATATACGTGGTAAAATCGTATGTTCATTGTTAACCAATCATAGACGTAGATGAGACCATCTTTATTCAATATTTTTCTGGTTGTTGAGAATATGAGCTGAAATTTATCCACAGTTGTTTGAAACTCCTGACCCCTATTGATGAAACCTATCATGGATGTGATTAATACTAATTTATAATCAACGATTGGTTAACTTGTAATTCAAAAGATCTGCTCATATGTTCATGAACAAACAGTTTGTTGTCGTTTAATATGAAGAGGCAACTTGTAAACAAAGCCACATCTATTATATTTATCCATCATATTACAGTGCTGGCTGTTAATAGATTTCGGAAATATTTATGTCTGGGTAATATATACAAATAGTTCATTTTTCTAGGTACAACAGAGGTGTATTGTCTTTCATTTAAGAAAGATGTCGACGTTAAACAAAATGTCGTATCCTCAGGTATTACAGTCTGTAGTCGAACAAACAGTTGTACTGTAATTTCGGAAATTGATCAACATCAAAATTTTGTTCAATGATACATTGCTCGTTCCATGTTGTTCATCATGATCTAATTACCAGAGCAAAACGTATCTGCGTATGTATTAGTGTCAATCAGTAATTGCGCTCAGGAAGAGTACGAGTCAGATTATAAACTGCCTGATGTGATGTTTCGTCATACCCACTTGTGTATTTTTTATATTGTTATTAGGAAATATGTTACAAGTACACAGCATAACTTACTGCATGATTTTGTCGTTATGCGATGTCAACTAATACAGCTTGTCAATTCCTGCATATAATCTATTGCTCTTTACCAACCACCTATTTCATTTACATGTCTCTCTTTATATATCTTTTGTTAGAACGAGACACTAATGCATTAGAATCCATGTATACAAGCAAAAGTATAAGAATCCTACAATACCTTATCTCGATAGAATATACTCTTAGTTTTTCAATGTAATTTTGTGATGACAGCACAAATGATCGTCATATTTTGAATGTTAAACACTACCATTCGTTTACTCAATGAATGAAGTTTTCTCAAAAATTCCTTTCAACAACTTGTCGATTACATGAGCTGTACTTCAGTGTTTTTCATTAATTCAGAAGAAGATTATTCTTCTTTAAATGATCTCTTTCTTCCTCATTACATCTTCAACGGAGACTAATATACTCCTTCTACTTATTACCAATGTGTGTATGTTCTAATGTCGAAAATAAGATTGTGCTCCGCGCTTCAACGATAATCAGTTTCGACAAAAAACGAAAATGTGCAGGCTATTAAGTGTGGATAAACGGGATTTTATCAGACTTATAATGTTCATTGTAGCTTATAAATTTTACTATGGTCAGCTCTATAAAGGGAAATTCACCTACACTTATTCATAATTTTATCATGGGGGAACAGAATTAACCAGATAAACAAGCTGAACAGGAATAATAACACTACTCCTTAAGTTCAAGTGTATAAATGAATTGCTTGCATATTTGCTTACCTACTTATGACATCTGAGATTTCGGAAAACAGACATTCCAGATTATCTAGAAACGTATTTTGAACATTTTTCTCTAGCGAGCAACTCAATCAGCGAATTTTCAACGATCAACAGATGCTTGGAACCGCCTAAATTTATATCAACCCGTATATGCACTGAAGGCACAAATGGTGATGTGCTGAAAAGAATTGATTCAAACCTATGTCAAATGACTTTGATAAATAGTATTTGTCAGATAGAAAGCGATCGGAGATTTAAGTTCCATATTATCTGACGTTGATTGTTCGCTGTTTTGATTGTTTACATTTTTTTGTATTCTCTCTTATGAAATATTTAACACTCACCTCCTACATCTCTATTTTACTCGACACTATAATCTGTTCGACGGCTGAAACATATAGCTCAGGTGATTTACAAGGTAACACTGTCCATCACGATCATACTATCCTGTATGAACAGTAATAATTCGACTGGAACACAACACGTGCTTCATATGTACTCTTGAAGCTCTATTGAACCTTTACGATTCAGTGAAGAATATTTGTCTGTATATCACATATCATCATCACATCTACTATTTCAATACATTTAATCTAATATGCCTTTACAGTCAATAAATATCCTTTTAAAAATAAAAATAATGATGATATTCTTAGTGTACACTATCGGAGAGTGTGATTTTAATATGGCGTCAGTCTGTTGACCTCAGTTGTTGTTTGTAGAAACATCAATGTATGTACTTCTATGTTGTTTATCACCATATTCTATCTAAATAATCAAAATTATATGATTTTCTCTTTTGTGTAATGTGCCTGATATAAATCTTGAATATCATAAGGAATTTCACTAACTAATGATGCTCTTATATGACAGACCGTCATTTAAGCCCACGAAACAAAGTTGAATGAAATTTCCATTTTGCAGATGAGTACTATTTTTCTAAAGAGAGATTCAGGTGAAAACAAGTAGGTTGTCGTTCAGGTTACAGGAAGTATTGCTTTAGCTATAAATAAACACTGATTCCATTTATCATCTGATTTCAAATGAGTTTAGTGGAGGCGTTCTTATGGAATTGTCCATTTTGTACGTCCACAGTTCATAAATCTTTGGAACTATCAGTAATAATTCGGATGACTTTACACTCGACTAGTTAATAGGCCTCATGAATATTTTCTATGAGACTGTCATCAAGATAATTGATTACATAATCCTCATGACGTTCTGTGTATCGTTTTATATCATTCAGTGTGACAGATAAATTGATCTTTACCCGATATTCTGTATAGATGAATATGACTGTTGACCAAATGTACGTTTGTGTTAAGTATTGATTGAAGTCGGATATCATCGTGAGATGTTAGTGATCGAATTTCGTAGAACATAGAATACGTCTTGAAATATATTTGGTAATGAAATTCTTCTTAATTTTGCAGCAGAATCAAAATTAGTTTCTACACAAGTAAACAATCGTAGATGAAGATTTATATAGCCTGCCGCCTATGTCAGCATCCACTATTTCAAAATTGTATATGTAGTTGATGTTTACGAGGAGATACTTTGATTGATTTTCGATGTTTGTAGTCATTCGGCAGGAGTTCTTGAAACACGTCAGTATGAATCAGTGCGATTAACACTTACTTCCGAAAACACCAGTACTGCCCGTATCATCTAAATTCATATCACTCAATTTTGAACAATGAAGAGAAACTGTTGCGATATTCAAATGACAAATGATTTATGGCAGGACAGAGATATTCATGTGTCATCATTCTCCAGCAATTGCGTACCTATAGAATACTGTCAATCACGTGTTCTGTCATTCATTCATTATCACGTGGTTTTCACGCAACTCTTGTTTTCACGACACAAACCAGGAGACTTTGACAGCCAAACTCACCGTAGCCCATTGTTCTGAATATATGTACGTTTTACTGTCGGTCAAATGTACGTTTTCATTGAATATTCATTGAGGTTAATAAGAACAGTTGAGTGAAGTAGAAGTAGATCAAATTGTTCAAGAAAATAAACGTCTTTGCCAAGTCTGTCTCTCCATGTTGAAATTGGTTTTATAAACTAACAGAGGTGGAAAAATTCTCACTACTCAACATGTGGATATTAAGTCCTTCGAAACATGCATGAAAATTATTTCATTATTGACTGAGGAGTGCAAGTGTGATCCTGTTGCTGTGTGTGAGTGATTGAGTATGTAAATGAGTATGTATATCGTCTGTTTAAATAAGTCAACCATATGTCCATGTTTGGATGAGTCAATGGGTACCCATAAGCGTAATACGTCCATAAAATATCTACTCACACCCTAGTTATTTTACTCAAGATATCTGGTTAGGTGGATGTCAGAAAATGCGGATCTTGAAATTCATCTTTGATGAAATGTAGCACAGAAAACTGAAACAATTCGGTGACATCTATCTTCCGGATACACCAATCATAATTCCAACAGCTCATTGCAACATGATTTTAGTCCAAAGTTTATTTTTATAAGTTATTATCACTGATCGAATGACACTGTCTGTAAATTGAGTTCATTGACGAGTTTGACGAAATGACATTTATGCAGACTCAAGTGCATGTGAGATGTTATGCTCTACACTAACACGTTAGTTTTCCTCTTCTCCGTTACCTGGTTTCATACATCTGTATAGGCCGTCCGAACGGTTTAAATGAAATGATCGAAAACATATTGTGAAATTCACACAACCACATGTACCAGTTTGTTCATCACACAATCAAGACAAACACACACACACAAATTCCTGCTTCACTGCATCATACTGCAAATGCCACATTTCACAGACCCACTAGTACACATACTCACACACAAATATGGATATGACACGCACACGATGACAGTGAGGTACACATGATGACCTCCTTATAATGTTGAAGATCTGGAAAATCTAAATGAATTAGATTGATAGCAACAGCATGTTCTACATTTAGTTAACACTAAGTAGATAGTAAAAGTGAAAATTAATGTAGAACGGTTTTTCAAAATATGAAGTAATGCAACTACCTGAGATGTTTTAACCCTTAATAATAATGCAGTGAGTAGAACTATGTGTATGGCAGAAAACTTTAGATATTCCCGTCAATTCATGAAATCACTGATTTCAATTGGTTATGGAGATTTTGAACACCTAGACTTATAATGAACGACAAGATTAAATAAGAATAAAAAGTGAATCATCACACAATCATCAAATATGTATCCATTCAATAGTAAAGTAGATCGTTTCAAGATACCATACAATTTTCTAATGATCATTTACTCATTTCCCAATGAATATACTGACTTTCAAACCTTTCTTTACACAGTAGATAGAAGAGACTTGGTATGTTCTGGCCCACAAAATAATCGTCATGACAGCCGTTAGACATCACCTCTGTAATGGTCATTCGTAGGTTAGTATTTTAAGGGATTTATCATGTTTCACGGTCATGACTGCTCTGCATATTGGAAAGAAGGAGCATAACGAGATTCGCCGTAAAATGAGAAAATGACATCAACAGACAAACATACGTTTTAAAAGTTTCCAGCTCAGAACAGCCACAGTAACGCTAGTTCTTAACAGAAACGACTCTCCTAGCCGTAAAAATGTGTTTCTCCGACGATTGATGGGTATGATGCCCATATATATCAGCATACCACTCCCGCCATATCTTCTTTGAGCAGTACATAGTACATCCGAGGAAATGTTAAACATTGCAGGTTAGATACATTGTGAAGTCACAGACATGAAAGTTATGGAGAAAAGTGTAATATTTTTGACAGATCGTACATCACTCGATTTATTGAGATTATCTAGATACATTGGCTGAAGTTAACAGACCGACCCTAAAACTCAATCTTTAATAACGTCTGTACACCGGAAATGGAGGAGGTGAACTCTGTGTTGTCGTTATCCGAGAGCCATAAAACTGCATTTAGTGAGGGATTTGAGGAATGCACTGAACCTGTGACACTTTGATAAAAATCGAAGCTACAGTTATGGTCTAAAAGAACTTAACCACATGATGCTAATTAATAACAATCCATTGACAGTCATATTAAATTCACTCATAACATTTTCCCCTTGGAATTATTACTGCATACTCTCATATATATACCCAAAGTGACAATTTTTCGTCTCGGTGAGTCTTATATATTTTTTGCTGTTATTTTTGATTTCTTCATATTGTATATTTCAAACCTCAGTTTATTATTATTATTGCTCCTTCGTACCATGTCAGTTGATAATTCTCTAAGCCTATCATCTAAATCTATTTCCGTGGGTGCCATTTCTGTACCTTTACCTATTTTTAATCTACGAAAAGCTGAAATCTGGTTTGCTCGCTTAGAAAGCTTTTTTGTTGCAAACAAAATCACAAATCAGAATACGAAATTTAGTTACGCAAACTCACTGCTGCCGGACGACGTCATTGAACAAGTGCCTGATGTCATTTTTAAGCCGGATCCTGACTCACCATTTGATTGTCTAAAAAGAGAGGTCATTCGTTTAACATCTCTCACCAACCAACAGACAATTGATCAACTTTTAGCCAACGTGCAGCTAGGTGACAATACACCATCACAGTTAAAACGCCACATGACAAACTTATTAGGAAATCGTACAGTAGACAAACGTCTACTATATCAATTGTGGCTCAGACGTCTCCCTCAAAACATTCAACAGATACTTGCAGTTGGAGACGAAGACGTCGATTTTGATAGGCTAGCAGATATAGCCGACAGAATTTACGAACGGTCCAAGACTCACCCTGTATCTCAAATCCAATCAGGCTCAACTGACGAGATCGCCGAGTTACGACGATCAGTTGATACCCTTACCAAACAGATAGCTCAAATCCAATTATTGAATGCCTCCCGCAGTAAGCGTAGAGGAACATCCACAAGCTGTAGACGACGTAGTCCAAACACTACTAGACACAACATTTGTTGGTACCATAGAACATATGGCAAACAAGCTAGAAAATGTACTCCGCCTTGTAACTTTGCAAGCACACAGAAAAAGGAACGTCAAGGCCGTAGGTTAATAACGACTGCACTCACTGACCACAACTTTCAAGACAGTCGTCCATTATATGTTACAGACAAAAGAACCGGCACACAGTTTTTAGTCGATACTTGGGCAGAGGTTAGTGTAGTACCACCTACTGCACTCGAGTAAAACACATCTGACCCCAAGCTAAAACTACAAGCAGCAAACAGGTCTGACATCAAGACGTACGGCAAAAGGCGGTTGCAATTAAATTTCGGTCCTGAATCTAATTTTTCATGGAGTTCCATCATAGCAGACGTCCTCGTTCCTATAATCGGCATTGATTTTCTGCAATTCTACAAAATACTGGTAGACGTCAGAAATAGGAAACTTGTCCTTGCCGAACAGAGTAAGGAAATTAGAGGAATTATATCAAATGAGACTTCCATACATTTATTAGTTAAACCTCATCACGAGGACGACAAATACATCAATTTACTTAATCAGTTTCCAGACTTATTACGACCGAGTTTCAAACATGACAAACCGACGCATACCGTCGTACATTACATAAAGACAGAGGGTCCACCAGTATTCGCACGTCCAAGGCGCCTTGATCCCTCTCGTCTGGCTATCGCAAGGAACGAATTCAACAAAATGATTGAGTTGGGCATCAAACGCCCCTCCGACAGTCCGTGGGCATCACCGCTCCATATGGTACCTGAGAAAAACTCTTCCGAAGTTAGACCATGCGGTGACTATAGAGCTCTAAACAGCCGGACCATACCAGATAGATACCCTCTCCCACATTTGCATGACTTCACTCATAGCCTATCTGACGTGTCGATTTTTTCAAAAATTGATCTCGTCCGCGCTTACCATCACATTCCAATCCATCCGGACGATGTTCCTAAAACAGCCATTACTACCCCTGTTGGACTATACGAATTCGTCCGCATGCCTTTCGGATTAAGGAATGCTGCACAAAGTTTCCAGCGTTTTATTGACCAAGTGGTACGGGGCTTACCGTTTGTGTATGCTTACATAGATGACCTACTTATAGCAAGCAAAGATGAAAATGAACATCTAACTCATCTGAAAATGCTTTTTGAGTAGCTAAACGAGTATGGGTTAGCAGACAATCCTGACAAATGTGAGTTCGGAAAACAATCTCTCACCTTTTTAGGTCACGTACTTGATAATCAAGGGATTAAACCAGTTCCTGAGGAAACACAAGCTATCAAAAATTATCCTTTGCCTGATTCATTCAAGAAACTACGACGTTTCCTTAAGATGATCAACCTTTACAGACGTTTGATCCCTAAATGTGCAGACTTAGCAAAACCACTAACTGATTTATTAAGCGGACGAGCTAAATCATTAGCAATGACACCGCAAGCAATTCAAGCATTTGATCAGTTGAAAAGCGCTTTAAGCACAGAGGCATTACCCGCACGACGAAAGGTTGATGCACCTTTAGCAATAATGACCGACGCTTCTAATGTAGCAGTAGGTGCTGTACTTCAGCAACGTGTCAATGAACAATGGCAAACCCTTGCATTTTTCTCAAAAAAGCTAAACGCAACGCAAACAAAATATAGCACATTCGGTAGAGAACTGTTGGCTATCTATTTAGCCATCAAACACTTTCGCTATATGTTAGAAGGCAATTCTTTCACGATATATACTGATCACAAACCTCTAACTAAGTCCTTGATGCACAATCATGATAAATACAGTCCGCGCGAAATTCGTCAACTAGAATTCATTTCACAATTTACAGCTGATATACGCTTTATTAAAGGCAATGCAAATGAGGCAGCAGATGCACTATCGAGATTAAATATCAATACCTTCTCGATACTTGATATAGACTATCAAGAAATGGCAAAGCATCAAAAGCTCGATACGGGGCTACAAAAACTTTTGCAGTCTAAGGAAACGAAATTATTATTCCAAAACATCCCCATAAACAACCAAGACACCTTAACTTGTGATACCTCAACAGGTAAAACTCGCCCTTTTGTACCTTACGGTATGAGACGAAATATTTTTGAGAAGTTACACAATATATCTCATCCAGGTATAAAAGCCACTGTAAAGCTTGTCAGAGATAGATTTGTATGGCCAAAAATAAACAAAGACGTACGAAAATGGTCACGGGAATGCGTCCAATGCTAAAAGTTCAAAGTACATAGGCACATCATATCTCCTACAGGAATTTTTCCCGCCGCTAGCGCTAGGTTCGACCATATTCATATTGACATTGTTGGACCGTTACCGATTTCTAATGGTTACACGCATATACTAACATGTATAGATAGATTTACGAGATGGCCCATAGCTGTTCCGTTAAAAGACACGTCAGCATCAACAGTGGCGAAGAAGCTGGTGAAACACTGGATTACAAACTTCGGTGTCCCTACAACAATTACGACCGACCGTGGAACGCAATTCGAAAGCAAACTATTTCAGCAACTTACAGATACTTTCGGTATAAAGAGAATTAGAACCACCGCATATCATCCGTCTGCTAATGGAATGATAGAAAGGTTCCATAGACAGTTAAAAGCCTTTTTGACGGCCGCACGAGGGGATTACAAATGGGATGTCAAGCTTCCTTTGATACTATTAGGCATTCGGTCAACCATCAAACAAGACCTCGGTTGTTGTGCTGCTGAGTTGGTTTATGGAACAACGTTACGTTTGCCTGGTGAATTTTTTGACCGTGTAACAGATATTCCAACAGATATAACCAACTACGTACAACAATTAAAACAGCAGATGGAATCCATTAGGTCCGTTAAACCACGAACCCAAAAGATGAAATCATTCGTATCCAATGAACTAGACAAATGCTTACATGTATTCGTCAGAAATGATAGAGTACAACAGCCGTTACAGACTCCTTACGACGGCCCTTTTAAAATCACCCGAAAGGACACTAAAACGGTTACAGTGGAGAGAGCAGGTAAAGATGATACTGTTAGCACCGACAGAGTAAAACCAGAGTTTCTAGAGAACACTGAAAAACACACAACTGTAAAACCGTCTAAACCTGCAGCAGAGCAAGCACCATTCAAACTACCTGCAACAAACAATACTTCGCATCAAAATTCAGCGGCAGAAACTACAACAAGATCAGGAAGAAGAGTACATTGGCCAGATAGATATGTAGCAACCACCATATTTATCTAGACCGAATCCTGAGACTATTCTTATAACACATAAAAATCCTACTTTATTTTGATTACTATTTTTTTTATTGGCCTCACGGATCATCATTATGCTTACATTTTAACTTTATACAATTCATTAATGTTAAATATACACTTGTATATACATTATATGAAACGTTTCAACACACAAGCTGTTATTACAATTTTACGCTTACTCATCATATTGAGTTGTACTTTTATTTTAAAAACAGTTCCGTTCTTTATCTCTTTGTCGAACATAGATGTTAATCCAATTTTTTTGGTACATAAAAACATCAATGTTCTGGATGGGAGCTTATGTGGCATGCTCATTTGTCTATTTATTGTAACTCAGACTCAATTCACTATGTTAATTTTGGTATATATGATCGAATGCATGTCTGCAAATTAACCCGTAAGCTGTCCTTCTATTGGTTGCAATGTGCAGATAATCGATAATTTATCCACACCCGATTAACTCTCAAAAATTTATATGGACTATAATTATATATTTTCTTACTGTACAAGTGTTCAGCAAATCGATTACGTATATTACCATCCTCCTTATTATAAGTTTTCTTTTGATCTACAGACCATTATAATATGATTTACTTTTAAAAAGTGTTAGGTCTCGATGAGCACAATGAATGGTAACTTTGGGATCCATTCATGGACCAATACTATGAGTATATATATTTTTTTATCGTATAATAGTTAAATAACTAAACTATTCATATTCGTATTCTTCTTATTATAAGCTTCATTTTGACCTATGAACCATTATTATACGTTTTACCATTCTTGAATTATGCCCTGTATATTAGTCACTGCCTCCCACATTCACAGCCACTTTTGGTCACATCTTGTACAAATGTTGTTTTCTATTTTATGGTACGTTGTGGTCTGCTTGATTAGTGCATATAAACCTACTATGTTTGAAACACATGATTCATATTTCAGAAGCAGAGATTAGAGTCTTGGACTTTAATGGCTGGGCTAGACGGAAAGCAGGACCAATCAGAACTCTAGGCTGCTCGCACATGTTTTACGCGACACTGGTTCTTTCGATAATTCACTGCTTCTGATTGGTGGTATCATTAGCTATACGTTAACAGGGCACACAGGCTAGAAGTTATAACACAAGGTTATGCCCACAACCATGTTCTTTGTATTTTCATAGCTTATACTCATTCAGATATGTTGAAAAAGATGAAACGTATTAAGACATTTATCCAGCATTTACTCCATCTCATTCACCAATTTGTACGTCATTCATGGTATTCTGACTTGTTTTTATATTACTGTCCTTCAAATGTATCTAATCCATATTTATTTCTGATCAGTAACCTTACAATTCCATTCAATACGTGGAGCTATTACAATTCACATGTAATTCTTTTCTCAGCGATAGGTATCGCTGTACATCTGACCGGATTTCGGATGAATAAGCTGGATAATATAACCGTAGAAACTGAAGAGAATGACACAAGGATCCTTTATTTTGTACAGTTTGAGCTACTACAAACATATTTCTGTTAAAGTCTGTGGATCCCACTTCATTTGGAATGCTTTATGTTAGATCCATTTTGACGGTTTTGTGTGTGTGAAAATCCCTTCATGTATACACATGCAGTTTGTTCCTATTGTTACGTCCAAGTTTTGCTCGTTCCAGTTATTGAAGTACGGACTATCGATCTACTCGCAAATTACGAACCCAAATTAACAACAGAACCAAGTCCCAATTTAGATACCAAATGTATTCGTAATTCACAAGTAATCGACCAAATGTCGTTCTAATAACAATAATTATAACAATTACAAAACAAACCTTCAATTTTGTAGGTTCCCGGAGCAAAACTCCCAAATACCAAACCAAAGACAAACCAAAATGTCCGAAGTAATGATATAAACAAACAAGTTCAAAAGTTAAGTAAAACAATTACATCCAAAAGCACAGTAAATTATTAATGTACAATAAAAGGTTTTAATCCGCCGAATGTCTTCAGTTCTCCCGTAACACTCCCAACCAAAAGAACCCTGGTTCTTTTCAGACAAATAAATAAACAACAAGCATCTAACAAAATGCATCACAAACAATCAACAACAAACACTGAATATAGGAACAATCTCGTGATCCCTAGCACTTACACCAGTACGCCTAGGGATCCGAGTAGCTACCTAATATCTACAACTTCTAGACGCAGTTTTCTAATAACTCTTACCAAGATCCCTACGCTTGTCCGCAACTCCATCGGTCTTAACCTATTACTATTAGGTATCATTTTCCTTACCAGACCTAATAACCATTTGTCTTTCTCTAAAAACCCAGTACATGTCGTCACCAAGTTACTCTCTCCTATGTTCATCTCTGCTTCAGTCCATTTGTGTCCAAGTTGCAACAATGAAACATATTCCTTAGACAAACGTTTCCAAAATATTTGCGCCAACACAAACAACAGCAATATCAACCATCTAACAAAATGCATCATCCTCCATAGAAGCTCATATACACTAACGTAAATATGGATATATAAACACGTATAGAGGACCAATCCATTAATTCCTTTATTTACTGCGAACTCTCTATTCTGATTCCAAATCGTAACATTGGACCCTTCTAGTTCTTTTAGAAAATGAATAACCATAACACATGGCTTCAGGCACCATTGCATATTCACACACAAACAACTATTTGAGTCCGCAGAACATAAAGCCCATCTTCCAATCATCATTGGATTTAAAGTTCGTAACGGTGAATTCGTTATCTTCACCTTGCTAGTGGTATCAGACGATAACATTTCAATCTCTTTCCGAAATACTATGCATTGGACATATAGAATTAAATCTAAACAAGCGAAATTTAACCCATCAAATCTAAGCATACCCACCTGTTGAGACAGATCAGTTCTACCAGAACGCATTACCAGTAAATATCGCTTAAATCGGGTTAACCACGCAGCAGCCTTAAGTAATCTAGTCCAATCTGAATAATAATTAATAAGTTGATCAACAGTGGATTTTTCAGCCATTACATGCGCCGACATTGCTTTCTTTATTTCCAATAGATGAGGGTCAGGACCTTGTACATCAGCGGCAGGCCAACACTCCTTCGGCTTCTTGAGAAAACGTGGACCCTCCTCCCATACCTTGACATCATCAATGTCAAACTTGACCCCTCTGGATGCAAAGTCTGATATATTTTCTTTAGAAGGTACGAATCTCGATTGGTCCACCTTAGTAAGACTCTGAATAGTCGAAATTCGATTTGCTATGAATGTTTTAAACTGGCTTTTCTCATTTCTAATATAGTGTAAGACAATCATAGAATCCGTCCAAAAATTAACCTCTGCAAACTTAATATCTAATTCTGACTGCAGCTGGGATCCCATGCGAGCTGTCAAAACTGCTGCCGTAAGTTCCAAGAGCGGTATAGTTTGGACCTTCGAGGGGGCTGCTCTTGCCTTAGCCGTTCGTCGTATATCACCGTCTTCCCACCACAATAGACGAAATGCTCCCCTGTCTTGTCTCGGAATCTTTACTTGAAGAAACATCTCTTCGATATCAGCAGCTAATGCTACGTTACCTAATCTGAATCGTAGAAGTACACCAATTAAACTATTTACAGTATTCGGTCCTCTCAAAAGCTGGTCATTAAGAGAACAACCTTGATAGACAGCCGCACAATCAAAAACAATTCTCAATTTTCCAGGCCTTTTAGGGTTGATAACAGGATGATGAGGAATATACCAACAAACAGCATCATAGTCAAATCCCTCTTCACTAGCTTCAATGATGTAACCCTTTCTTAAATGTTTATTCATCACAACTTCATATTTCTCCAAAAGACTGTTATCTTTCATAAACCTCTTCCTTAAGCATTCTAGTCTGCGTTCAGCCAGTTCCAAATTTTTCGGTAGTCTTGGCTTATCATACTTCCATGGTAGACCAACTTGGAAATGACCACCCTCCAATCTAAACGAACTGCTAACTATTTCTAGAGCTTTTTTATCTTCAACAGAATATCCATTACGAAACGTATCTGTATCCTCGAACTCATGATCATATAATCTTCCTAAATCTCGCAAAATATCATTGGTGGAACAATGACACAACTGAACTTGATGTAGAGACCTTGATACTCCCTTAGGACCTATAATCATCCAACCAAGATGAGTACGCACAGCAAACGGATGCTTCCTGTCCCCCAGACGTTGTTCCAGGACCCAATGTGCATCCGGAGCATCACACCCAATCAATATTCCTACAAAATTACTTTGCAATCTCGGAAGGGTTATGTCCTTAAGATGTTTCCACCGTTTCAGTTGGAGTTCGGTTAAAGGTGCTGCATGATCGATCGGGAGTTTCTTGGTCGTGTAAACTTTGTTTATTCTTACAGAACCTTGTTCATCTAATGAAAACACCTCTAAATTTACCTCCAAGCATTCACAATTGGTAGTTCCGTTGACAGTCGCCACCCTTATCGAAGTCTCTTTACCTTTAATACCCAACTGATTAATTAATTCTTCACATACAAGAGAAGTGTCCGAACCACTATCTAGAAGTGGATATGTTTCTAAACATCCTTTGGGACCGTATAGTCTGATTGGAACGATCGCCAAACAAACCTTTGAAGAGTTCCAATCCTTAGCTAGGTTCACCACATGGTTATCAATACTACCAATATGCAATAATGAATTATGTCTAACCTTGCAATCCTCAACGTCGCACTTGATGCCTGAGTTGCATGTCATAGCTATGTGACCTTCCCTCAAACATAAGTAACATAGACCACATTTTCTTACCTCCTGCCTCCTTTCTCTTACATTCATTTTTGCTAGCCTTGGACAATTTGTCACCTCATGATCACCTTCGCAGATTTCACAACGTGATACCTTGACTGAGCTATTTGGGTCTCGTCTAATTGCATGAAAGCGTGATCTATCAGCTTGGCCTTCAGAATTCCTTTTACCGAACCTTGAGTTACACTGTACTAATCTACCATAACGGGTTCGGGCAATTCTGGCCCTCTCTCCTACAAAGACCACAAATTCTTCAAAGCTCGGCTCCTTCCCATGCATCATGATCTTATCGGCGACTTCCACCCACTTATTCTGCAATTCTAGTGGTAGGCGTGAAACTATTACCTCCAAATTAGCCGTAGAATTAACGTCAGACATATATCCCATTTGCTTCAACGTTATACATACATTACGCAACTTAATCGCAAAGTCAGTTAATACGTCAGCTGATCCTCCGACAGGTTTATGGTTTAATAACTCAATAATTAGTTCTCGTGCAACAAGATGTTCTTTACCAAATAAATCATACAAAATTCGTTTAGCCCTATCATAGCCCAAATCACTGGGCAAAGAAACGCAAGATTCAATTGCTGTTCTGGCCTTTCCTTTGCAATAATATAACAAATACGACAACAATTGGCCCTTATCTGACAATTTACTTTCTATAAGGCTACTAAACTGACTAATAAAACGGTAATACTGACCCGGTTGCCCATCAAAGTACATCATATCGATCTTAGGTAAAACCATGTTACTAACCATTGTATGTAACGTGTCCTTCAGCTCACCGACCCAATCGACATTTGAGATGTTACATACCTCCCCTGAGTGATTATTACACCCAGTATCACAATCCAAATAATTTTCCACTTTAGCATTTATCCCACATTTATCTACGGGTAATCGTTCATCGTCCTCGATAGCCTTGCATTCTAGTTCAGCGATATCAACCTCTTCTTGTAGATCTAACATCTTAAGTTGCCGTTCTAATTCGAGTCTCTTCTCTAAATTCCTTTTCCTCAGTAATGCTTTATCTAATTTTAATCTAGAAGTACTTAGCTGGCTAGAGGACATACTATTAAGACTAACGTTATCACATTTATCATCATTAACATCAGACATACCACAAACAGCTTTAGGAATTTTACCATCCATTTCGTCATTTTCCTTCAGCCTTTTGCTCCGTGTTTCCATCGTATTTGTTGTTCCAAATAATCAATTACCAAAACAAATCCGAATTAATCCAAACGAAATCGACCAATAAGACCAGGAATTTGGACCCAAAATATCTAGAAAATTCAAGGTATGAACACAGAACCAATAATTGAAGAACTTTATGTTACGTCCAAGTTTTGCTCGTTCCAGTTATTGAAGTACGGACTATCGATCTACTCGCAAATTACGAACCCAAATTAACAACAGAACCAAGTCCCAATTTAGATACCAAATCTATTCGTAATTCACAAGTAATCGACCAAATGTCGTTCTAATAACAATAATTATAACAATTACAAAACAAACCTTCAATTTTGTAGGTTCCCGGAGCAAAACTCCCAAATACCAAACCAAAGACAAAGAGAGCACCAAAATACCAAACCAAAGACAAACCAAAATGTCCGAAGTAATGATATAAACAAACAAGTTCAAAAGTTAAGTAAAACAATTACATCCAAAAGCACAGTAAATTATTAATGTACAATAAAAGGTTTTAACCCGCCAAATGTCTTCAGTTCTCCCGTAACACCTATTGATTCCTTTAGTTGTACATCGTTAGTCGTTTTGATTACACTTGACTTGTTAATATTTGTATTTCGTTGGAGTTTCTATTTTTCTTACGCCTTCACTAAGTTTCCGTGTTTCTTCTTGAATTGCATTTATGTTGTTTTACTTGATACTATGTCTTGGCGGCAGATATATTGGTTTGTTACTCCTCTTGATTGTGTTGTTTGTATTGGCTGAAATTGTGCCTTTCATTGACTGTGAATTGAGGCACTCTTTCAGAATTGGAAACACTCTGTGTTATAAAGCAACCAAATGGTATCTCTTGAATGAATCTGTGCGTGATCGAGCCAGACAGGATAGAATAACACTGATTTGTTGTGATTGGTTGACATTTGCATTTTGAATTATTCTAATTCAAACACAGAATTATTCATTGAATAACATTAAGGTTGAATGAAGAAAGCTAACGTTCTATGTATGACATATTTTGCAACGTCAAACCATAGTTCACCGATAAAGAGGAAGCATTTCGTGCCAACAATTTAAAACACTAAATATTATCTCACGTGGATAATGAACTCGTGTCAATGTCACTTAAGTTGTTTGCTTTATAATCACGAAAACGACTTGTTACATAATTGAGTATATCCAATATCATCTAGACTAATGTGCATTTATTTGGAATAGTGTTTTGTTTTAAAGGATAACTTGATGTTGGAATCCGTGCAATAACAATTGACACTCTACATTCCATGAATTGATTACCCACCTTAAACTAACAATGTACATGCAATGAGTCTGAGGTTTAATAATCTCTAGTGGATTAGATTTCAAATGAACCTCATCTTTACACACAACTTCGCACTTATTCAGCAGTAGTGCAAAGTATGAATTGAAATTTCACCATTCCATCTAACAATTATTACCTCACATAATAGAATATTATTCATTATTTCGACTCAATATCATATCAGTTCTTCCAATTGAATGAGTTCAAATATCTTTGCCATTTTTGTAAAACTTCTCTGATTAACCAGAGGCTACTAACCGTCCAATAAATCACACATAAAACGCAGTGTACAGCTTCATCTACCCATATCGTCAGGAAGAAAACTTGAGTCATTTAAACGTCGCCATTCGTTTCAGCGCTAATTAATTGGTGATACTAAGTGAGATAGTGGTGAGTGATTTCAGTTCCATAATCATTATCACTGGTTATTCGTTGCATTATTTGTTTTCATTTTGTCATATCTATTGTGGTCGACTCTACTCTCAGCTATAGTGTGTTTCACAGTTGGAAAGTATGACTGAAGTGATTTAGAAGATAATAATGTCCAACAAGAAGATGTTATTCTCGATGAACCGTATCACTTTGACATGAACACAACATGCACTACCTTCGTCCTCTCAAATCTGTTCACATAAACGACCGTTACTTAACGATTCAGTCAGGAATACGTGTTTGAATATCACATAGAATCATCACATTTACTATTTGTGTTCTTCTAATCTAATATGCTTTTTCACATATGAAACATATTTCTCAAGGTTAACACAAATGATGATGATGATGATAATAATAGTGTACACTATGTGAGAGTGTGATTTTGAGAAACATCAGTCTGATGACCTCAGTTGTTGTATGTAGAAATGTTAATGATTGTACTATATTGTTGTTTACCACAATATTCTAACTAATTAATTAAACAATATGGTTTACTCTTTTGTATGATGAGCCTGATATAAATCTTGGATATCATAAGGAATGTCGCTTGATGATGATCCTTTGTCTCTGTCGATGTATCCGAATTCGCATATTTAGTTGACGTGATTGGGTAGATATTTTGATAAGGGTAGGTAGTGTTCGCTGTTTGTAATCTGTCGGGAGAAATCCATGAATGTGGGTTTCTTGGTGTTTGGTGAAGATCAATTCAGTTTATCTGCGCTTCTGAAGAATCCAAAACTCCTCGTGTGATCCAAACTCATATCATATGAGAATTAACTATCAGCTTGCCCGAGGATCATGACATCCAATGGCGACTTCTATGCATACTTTTACATATTTCCAGGATTATGTTAATGAAAGTGACTAACAAATGTCGATTATTAGTGAAATCCTTCCTTATTTTCAACAGATTCAGCTGCTGACATTGCCTTCCCTTGAATGACGAACTGAGAAATGTTTGTCACGCAATTCTAATTTTCGTGACACAGATATTTTGACGTTTGCAAGAGTCCTAAGAAATAAAACTAATATCTTACTATGATTTACGAAATACTTTATCCTCTATTATTGTTTATATACCTTGGTTCCTGCCCGGAGGTATTGGTGATCCACTGCTACTAGACATGGAAGCTCGTTAAGCGAAATCTTCTTTCATTTCGCCCACAAGCATTTTGAAACATTTGGTACAATTGCAAGTTATTCAATGTAAAAAATTTAGATATCATTATGATTAACACCTATGGCAAAATGGGTCGACTGTTTAAAAAATTGAACCGAAATATCCCGAATCCTTCAGATAATAACAACTTTGTTATTGTCTGTGGCTTTTATTGAATCAGATAGTGCTGGGAGTAGATGTATTCTACACCTGCTACTACATGATTCAATTTCTAATTTAACATGAAATTCCATATTGAGATGAAAAAGCACTGATTATATTAAGAGTGAGACAATATCTATAAGCAATTATGCGTTTTATTGTGGAGTCACTTGTGAGCTCACTATTAACGTATGTGGTTCCTGCGGAACTTGATGTCATTATGAAATTAAAATCTGTTATCGATTTTATCGCTGGCGAAGTTGCTAAGTGAATTGTCTCTCAAAATAACGTGATTATCTATAATATACCTAGCGAAATCACCCTTGGATTTGTGTGTGAGTGTGTAAGCAATTCGTTTATGAAAACAGATGAATTTCAAGACAGTTCATATGAATGTATTCACCCTAATGTAATGCGCAATATGTACTAGTAACCAACCTTCTTTAAATTCGATTCACGGGGATCAAAACGTTCTGCTTTCCTGGATTGCTGAATTATATCAGTATGGAGCTTATTTAAGTTGCACACATTTCACAGTACGATAGTAAATACATCCTTTGCTCACCACAAATGTCACAATTTTTTCATACCCTGGACACAATTGTATCCAAATTCTGACGGTTACACTGAGCCCTTCCCTCTCCCAATGTCAGACTGCTATTCACTAAGCTTCCGAGTTTAGGCTTTTTCAACTTTTCAATAGTTAGGAAAAAGCCTGGAATGTACAAACCATCAACGAATCAACAGGCTGAAACCATATCTTCCTTCATCATATGAAATAGGTTCCAGAATTCACCATCAGAATTTCATAACACTTTGGACTCAACATTACTCAAAGCCAAAATGATCACTCTATACCAGGTTCTGCAAGCTGAAAGACACAACAGCGAATAAATACAAAACAATTTACGTAAACCTCAATAAGTACCACAGTGATCAAGGGGAACAATTTCCTAATGTAAAAACATGTAAACGATGGTTAGCGGTGAATATCAATGATATAAATAGATGGTGACAACTACGGACAGGGATTTTGATTCGGTAAACATCATAACTTTGGGTCGGATAAATTCTTAGAATTTCGAATAATTTCGATAACCATAGCACATCAACGTATTTCCAGATTATCAATCAACTAGGTAAATGTCAAACAGTTATATAGTCAGACGTCAACAAGATGGTTGACGGGTATAATAGTAAACGTAAAGATAATGACATTACAGAAGATGACCAGTTAGAAATAAGGTTGTCGGAATGGATTGACGGGATATCTGTTGATTGATAGGATAGCCTATTCAAATTTATGTTAGATAGATCACCAGAGGAGTTAGTGAGGAAATCACCTCTAAACTAGTGTTGTACTACTGAAAAGCACTTTTCAGTATATGTGTGTTTTATTCTGAGATGAAATCTGTATACGATAAGTGCTTTCCATGGTATGCCAAACAAGGAAGACTGGAATAAATAAAAGTGTTTAATTAAAAAACCGAGTTACAATGCACAAAATGTTGTGGTCTAAAGCAGCCAATAGGAATATGATCAACTTATTTCGGTAAAATGCTGCTAGAATAATATCTCAGTTATCATTGTCTAGATGCTTTTGCATACATTCAGGCTTGACTATTTGAACTTAAACACTTATATATTGTTCCTGGTTTCTTTCATAGATTCCCTATTCTGAAATCATTTCAAAAGCCATTTCATTTCATGTTCACGTGTTTGATCGATTTCCCAATCATGATCAGGTTGGACAATTCAAGGCACCGTAGACTCATGTAATGCAATTGTAGAATGGTGTGAATAAATTCCCACAGAAAAAAAGGTAAAATATGTGTATTTGAGTGATGGTATCGTGTTTCAATCAAATAATTAAGAGGAGCACTTCAGAGTGAATTTTTGTTCTTACGATTAACCAATGTGTACTTTTTCTAGTTTATTACTCAGAGGAAACACAAAATTCAAAAATGAGATTGTCAGATTGTTGCAGTTGGTTTGAAGAATGCTCCTGTAGGCTCACAGATCTGTCTGACGAAATTTGTGTTGCAACAGCAAAGCTAGATGGTCTGACTTTGTGATGTAGGATAATTAGTTCAAAACTCTCTGTCTATATTTTACTTTTGACTAACTCCAACCACCTATCATTTGGAAATCACACACATGTTATAAAGTAGGTAATATTACAGATCAACCTGTGAGATATAATCAGAGGTATAAATTATCAGATAAGTATGATATTCGTCATTGCTCTGAAATGAATTATTCGCCAATACTTATCACAACATTTACCCACAAGTTACAACGTTTTCTGTATTTTATGCAAGTTCACCAAATTGCTGATTGATTCATACCGACAGGTTGTTTCATAATAAACTTTGTCAGCTTATGACTAAACAACAGTCGTGAACTGGATAACTCTGTGTAAGCTTGTGTGTCAAGGCAGCATCATTTTCATATACATCTCGATAACCAAACCATAGGAGTTTTTCCCGTCAAATAATTGGAATACGTTTTATCACCTCAAATTAGGAAATCATTTGATAATTTATAGTAATTACAGAGTTCATGCCAATAGTTCAAAAAATGATTAGGCAGCACATTTAGGACATTTATTACAGCAATGAAATACATCGTCCGCTAACTTTTAATTCTTCTTAAGTGGACATCTTGTTGATTCATGCACAGTGCATTGAAAGGAACTTTCATGCGCCACCACGAACTTACTGTAACCATCTATATCCAGAGAAAATAAAACAGGTGCACAGACGTCGGGACAACAGAGAAATAACTACTAAAATATGTCAGCAAGGTATACGATAATGCATGTGTCATGTGACTCATTGATGTAATGTTCATTTTGGACATATCCAAATTATTTAGTGTTGACTGGAACAGTTACTATAATCTAACTTGTGCAATAAGATACACTTGTAGGTGCTACAACATTAAATGCATTTTTAGAAGAGCCGTACGGTGAACGAAGACTGGGAGTTATCACAGCTGGCATATGGATTGTGGTAGATTATTCCACAGTCTGGAGAATTCACAGGTAAAATAATTCATCGAAAGAGATGATTTAGCATAAGTTTGTTTTACTAATGAAAAGGACTTACGAGTGTTTTGATTAAAGTTTTTGCATATTGAATTACTTGACTGGATGTAAAGGAGAGTTTATTAGGTATCTTGAAGAAGAGGATTAGATTTGGAGTCTTTTCTATAAAGAGCCGAACTCAAGTTCGGTAGATCTGGAATTATAATTCAAGGTACAATCAGTTCCAAGTATCGGGAGAGTAAACTCTCTGTTCTGATTCCCACGATAACTCATTCTTCATGCGCACACTACTAAGAATAAGCGCGTAATATGCTATGGGTGGTTGCACATAAAGTTTGATAGAAATGTTATAAACATTTTGAGTTATGCAACACATAAGACGTTCACACTATGAGATCTGTTCTAATGTCTGTCCAGAAACGATAAATCGTAGGAATACCTAAGTTTAAACTCTACTACTGTATGTTTTAAGCTCCAGCTGTAATTTTCATCACTAATGCGCAACATTATTAAGCTCCATTCTGAAACGATTTAGCAATCTAGGAAAGCAGAACATTTTGATCCCCGTAATATACGCGTTTATCTACAACAAGTTGATGACTAACGATGTCAAAACTTTAGAAACGTCAAAGTGTAGCATTTAGACAAGATATAATTGGTTACGTTGAGACAACACCAAATTAAAGAAGTCGAGGTGGCAAGTATTACAAGATCGACTTCCAGAAATCGATTATGAGAATCATAGATGATATTTCAGCGAGTAGTTAGTTAGAAAGTTCGTCACTAACAATTTTTCTAATAATCCTAGAGATGATTGCAGTAATGTTTATGGGCCGATAATTGTTCATATCAATCTTATCCCTAACGTGGTTCAATAATATGCGGTTTCTCAACAGTAGGGATAAGTGGTGCACATGGGCTACAAGGTCGTGAGGGAACAAATGGTGTATGAACCAATCATCGGTCAACGGCCACCATGGGACTGCACCACCTGACGTTTCTCCACTGTGTTGTACAAGCAAGCAGTATCACAGCCCACACAAAAAACATGTAAATTGTGTGGCACATATGTATTCTGTGCCCGTTGACCAGTTACTAGTCACCCACATAACTCTTGACTCAGTGCCACTCAGTAATTATTACCTTTCGTATAAATACCACTGAAGAGGTCTGCTATAATTTTAGGGGCGTATATGAAAGTGCTGTTATAATGGATGCATCGCAAATAAAAATGTTGAGTTGCTTTAACGCGTTTATTGAAAAGGAGAATTACGTTTTGCACTTCTGAGCTGGCATTAATTGCTAACAGCAACTCAATAATGGCTTTTAACCTGTGATTCCCTCTAATTTTGGTTAAAAAGTATTGTTACTTGCTCAACTGTCGCGAGCTGACGATCAGATACAATGTGTCGATGACATACTAGAGACCTATACATGAGAAAAAGTTATCCAGGTCTGAGAAGTTAACCAGCGGGCTGGGGTCGTTCCAGTCAGCATGTTTATAGTACGTATAAAGACGGAGTTTTTTCTGGCTCCGTTATGAGAGTGATGGATAAGGAGGGCACTGAGAACTACTTTATTTTCACTGTTTTTCAACTCATTTTATATTTGTACAGGTAGTGGGATGACATCTCTATTAAATATTAGATCAAGTATATTATCACTCCCACTGCCACCAGAAGTGTATGTTATTGGATACCGGAAATTCATCATGACTGACAACTACTGGTAATCCAGTTCATTCTGGAGCAACAAGAATCCCTTGAAGTATTGTAGTTTGGAGCGGATGCATGTGTAAATGCATTGACTATCAAATCATCCACATTACCCGAACCTTTGGAGACACATTGGTATTCTGCGGTCTTTCCAAAATCAGCCCTGCTTACACGACGGTGGTGGTGTCCGTCTTGTACGACGTTTGAACGAATTCTGATCATATAGCCACCTCAATTATTATTAAGGTAAAACATGATGTCGGTGTGCAAATTATTGTACGCTTGAGACTTTGTGATATTCTTGCGATTAGGTTGGGATCCAGAAGGTTCTGTAAATACTTTCTTATAACATGGTATAGACGTTTTAATCTTAACTGTTTTTAATAGCTTTCACGTTAGAACTAGGTAGTTGGGCATGAGTTTCTAATGTTTTGCTGTAAGATTTCGAATTAATGTCGCCATTGTACATGTATTGGTTGCATGAGGTCACTACATGCATAAGAGGCAATTTAGCATTCTTCATTGGTAATTCAGAGTGTTGGTAAACATGAGACAGTTTAACAGCATAAGTGGGTCCTCATGCTGATGGTGAAGGATTTGTTGTAATCCCAACAGCATTATGTTCGTTTGAGGTACGCTATTGCGCGACTCTTTGATCAGCGGTTTCATCCGAGACGATACGACAAATCCTAAACTTTGTAAGTGTACTGAATAGCCGTTCGGATCACTTCAGCTGTTCAGCAAGTAAACGTGAATCGAATTTGAAGAAGATAGGGTACCTCTACATATGGCGCCTTATATTAGAGCGAATACATTCATATGAACTGTCTTGAAGTTCAACTGTTTTTTGAAAACCAAATTCCTTACACAGTCACACACAAATCCAAGGGTGATTTCGCTGGGTGCATTATAGATAATCACGTTATTTTGAGAGACAATTCACTTGGCGAATTCACCGGCGATGAAATCGATATCAGGTTTTAATTTCAAGTCGTTTAGGAACTACATCCACTAACAGTAGCATTTTGAGTGGCGATAGTGTATGTATTTCTTGGATCACACGAGGAGTTTTGTATTCTTCAGAAGCGCAAATAAACTGAATTGATCTTCACCAAACACCAAGAAACCCACATTCATGGATTTCTCCCGACAGATTACAAACAGCGAACACTACCTACCCTTATCAAAATATCTACCCAATCACGTCAACTAAATATGCGAATTCGGATACATCGACAGAGACAAAGGATCATCATCAAGCGACATTCCTTATGATATCCAAGATTTATATCAGGCTCATCATACAAAAGAGTAAACCATATTGTTTAATTAATTAGTTAGAATATTGTGGTAAACAACAATATAGTACAATCATTAACATTTCTACATACAACAACTGAGGTCATCAGACTGATGTTTCTCAAAATCACACTCTCACATAGTGTACACTATTATTATCATCATCATCATCATTTGTGTTAACCTTGAGAAATATGTTTCATTTTTGATTACTCAAATTAGATTAGAAGAACAAAAATAGTGTTAGGTTCGTTAGCCTTGCATTTACTACTGATTCGACTTATTCGGAACGGAACGAAGGCTCAGGATTCAGAGACTCAATAGACTATTCTGGTCCGTTGTCTTCGACTCAGCTAACTCGATCAAGAAGTCTTGGTAAGGCGTAGAAAGTGTATTCTACAAGCAACAGCAGATACCAACTCAGGCAGGCAGATCAGATCAAGCATACAAGTCAAGCGTATTTATACAAATATATATCGATTTTGTCATAGGAAATTTTTAAACAATAATTAATGAGTCATCAATTGTCTGCTATTTAAAAATTTAAACGATAAGTTCATCAACTGACCGCCATTCAAATATTTAAACATTTAATCGATAATTTAATCGATATGACAAAATTACAAAATATGAGTTTTGGGGATATTTCGTCCTAAACACTCCTCCCCTTTTTAATAGCATACTTTTCTGTGGTCGACTTGCATTTTGACTGTAGTTCGCCGCTGACGGAGGGGCCACCTTCTGGGACGAGGCTCAGCTTGTTGTTGAGCTTCTTCTCGTGGTGGGGCTGGTGGTAAGTTGAAGGTATCAAGCATGATGTCGAGGAGAAGATTTTCTCCTTTTGATGGGCGGTCCGAGGCTATCCGCTTCCGTAGTTGATTTCGGTGTCTAGTCCACGTGTCTCTTCCCACCTTTACCTCGTACAAAACACGGCCTAGTCTTCCGACCACACGTGCTTCGATCCAAGGACCATGATTTGCTCTGTAGTCTCGAGCAAACACCGGGCATCCGACCTCGTACGCTGAAAGCTTCTGAGATTTGGTCTGAGATGGTGGTGGTGTGGTTCTTGTGCACATCAGACTATGGACCGTCCTCAATTTCCTTCCCATCAGGATTTCTGCCGGAGACTTCTGCTGTGGTAGCATATCACTAGGTGTTGTTTGGTTAACAAACAAGAAATTCTGCAGTGTTTCTACTGTCGTCCCCTCCCCTTTCGACTTCATTAAAGCTCTCTTGAATGTATCCACAAATCTTTCTGCTTGTCCATTTGACTGTGGGTGATAAGGTGGAGAGCGGAAATGCTTGATAGATAGGCGTTCGCAAAATTCTTGAAATTGACTTGAGATGAACTGCGAACCATTATCGGAAACGATTATATCCGGTAATCCGTTGCAAGAGAACATCTCTGTCAAAAGTTGCATCGTTTGGGTTGTCGTTGGTGGCGTGGCAGGAACAATTTCTGGCCATTTCGAAAAGGCGTCAACAACGACTAGATAGGCGATTCAATTAATTGGGCCTGCGAAATCGACATGTATCCTGGACCAGGAATACTCAGGCTGTGGCCATGGGACCGGCAGTACTTTCGCTTTACATTTAGCTGCTTGCTGACACTGTGTGCACTTGCCTACTAAATCCACAATATGTTGGTCCATGAGGGTCCCGACGGTGGTAAAGCTGCTTCAAGTCACCATCAAGTCCAGTTGGCGGCCAGCCATTGGTGACGTATTTCATCTCTCTCTTTATGATGGAGTCATTCTTGGATGCAGATTGTAGTTCAGATGCTGAGACTGGCAAAGCACGAATAGCGGTTGTCAGGTAACACTGCGCGTAGTCCTCTGTCATTAGGGAGGCAATAACTGCATCTTCGTCGGCCGTGGGGTGTTCACTGATAAGCCGTGACAAGGCGTCAACCTGAACAAACTGTTGGGTGCGTCGATACTGAATGTCAAAATCATAATCCAGAAGTATCAAAGCCCATCGTTGGAGACGGTTTGCAGAATGGGCTGGAACACCGGATTTCGAACCGAAAATTGTGAGAAGAGGCTTGTGATCAGTGAGAAGAGTGAATCTTCGACCGTACAAGAAGTTGTGGAAACGGCGTGCTGCAAACACAAGGGGCAGAGCCTCTTTTTCTATTTGGCTGTATTTTTTTCTGCTTGGGTTAGTGTGCGGGCTGCATGCATAACGGCTTTTTCCGACGCATCCGGAAACTGATGGGAGATAACAGCACCTAGGCCATTCGCTGAAGCGTCTGCAGCTACGATGATCGGCATGGCTGGATCGTAGTGTGTCAACAGCAATTCCGAACTAATAATGGACTTCAGTTTACAAAAGGTAGCGTCACACTGTTTAGTCCATTTCCAAGAACTGTTCTTATGCAGTAAGCTATTCAGTGGAGCGCGAATATTATGCATCGATGGAACGAACGCTGAGTAATAGCTCACAAGTCCCAGGAAGGAACGTAGTGATGTAACATTAGTAGGAGTTGGCATCAGTTTGATAGCTCGGATATTCTCAGGATCCGGCTTGCGGCCGTCGGCGTCAAAAATGAACCCCAAGTACTTTACCGACTGCAAATAAAACTGGCGTTTCTCGGGGCGTAACCGGAAACCGTTGTCACTGATGCGCTGCAGTACCATTGTCGTGCGTTCTCGTAGCTGTTCTAATGTCATCGCTACAATTAACATGTCGTCCAGATAAGCCGCAACTCCCGGGATACCTGATAGGATGCTTTCCATTAGTTGCTGGAAGTAGATGGTGCAGTTTTGACTGCGAAGGGTAGACGGTTATACTGGAACAAACCACGATGGGTATTGATAGTTAACAGCTCTCTTGATGTTTCATCTACTTCCACTTGCAAATAAGCATCAGCTAGATCCAGCTTAGCGAAAAACCTTCCCCCATTTAGCATGGTTAATAGGTCTGCGGGAACAGGCAGGGGATAATGATGTTGTTCTAGAGCTGCATTGAGACCTGTTGAAAAGTCAGCACATATACGTGTCGTACTGTTGGCTTTCTTAATAATTACAATAGGTGCTGCCCATGCAGAGTAGGAAACGGGAGTAATAACTCCTTGTTGTTGAAGGCGGTTCAATTCTTCATCTACTGTTTGTAATGTTGCATAAGGCACAGGTCTCTATGGCCGAAAACAGGCTTAGCCCCAGTTTTCAATCGAAGTGTTGCTTTCATGGTAGCGCAGCGACCCAGTCCAGGTTGGAAAATAGTTGAGAACTGCGTCATTAGGTTCCTCGTATATGCTTCCAAGTCATGTGGTTGTTGTCGTAGTTGTGTTTGTGATACCCGGTTGCATATGGTATTCAACGGGACATCAGCTAAATTTAAGTGATCAAACCAATCTAAACCGAGCAAATTTGGATCAGCTGGCGTTATGTAGCATACCCCAACAAATGTAAAATCACGGAAAGTAACTGTACATTCCAATTGTCCTAGAAGGTGAAGGTAATTACCACAAGCAGTACGAGGCTTTTGCGTTGTACGCTGCAAGTTTGGGCTGCCCATTTTGGTCCAAGTCTTATGAGAGAAGATAGTGACATCTGATGCCGTATCTATTTGCAATCTAGATGAATGCCCGTTCATATTAATGGTAATAAATTTCCTCTCAACTGGGGTTGAGTTCTCACAGCTTGCTATTAAACTCAACGAATTCGTGTTGGATCTAGGAGTAGGTTTTCTGGTATCTTTGGAGTTGCTTGGCTTCTTTTTTCGACAAAAACCATCTTTATGACACACCACGTTACATTTCCTGCACCGATGTTGCTTATATGGACAGTATCGAACAAAATGCCATGCACCGCAGTGCCAGCATGCAGCAGGAGGATTTGTTTTTGTCTTTTGACCTGAACTAGATGTTGCTGAAGCAGATTTATGCGAGTTGTGTGATTGCTGTACTACATGAACTTCGGTACGATCTGAACCACCACGCTGGACCATCGTAGTGTCACGCTGTAGATTGATTAGGCGTTGATATTCGTTTGCAATTTCATTGACGGTTAGTTTTGGTTCTTGGTCCAATCGACTTAGCAAACGTGTTCTAATGTTACTGAACTTCTGCGATTGAAGGCTGCAGATGAGAATGAGTGCTTTAAATTGGTCTTCAGTAAGCGACTTCAACCGGAAACGTTCACATTCTCGGTTAACGATATCCACATGTGTGAGAAAATCAGCATCTTCGTTCATAGTGAGCTTCAAGCATCGATAAGGCGCATTGAATAGTGACGAGTTGTCTCCGAATTGTTGGCTCAATGACTGGACAGTGTCGGAGAATGAACGATCGCGTGGGTTTAGATGCAGAATTAGGTTGCAATACCTGTCTAGTTCACCAGGACCCAACTTTCGAAGCAGCAAGCGGACCTTCCAGGCATCATCCTGGTTAGCAAAGTCGAATTTGAATAAGTCTTCGTAACGTCGAAACCACATATCAAACGTGACATTGGATTCTGGATCGTAATGAAACTCGGAGGTACTGTTAGCGATACCATCAACTGGTGGTGCAGTAGTAGTAGGATTAGAACTACTTGGTTGTGTATAAGACGTAAGCTTTGCATCTGCTAACATCTGAATAAGCTTCATTTGCTGCTCGAGTAATAATTCAAGTTTAGAAAGATCCATGTTTCCAAAACCACCAACGCCAAATTGTTAGGTTTGGTTAACCTTGAATATACTACTGATTCGACTTATTCGGAACGGAACGAAGGCTCAGGATTCAGAGACTCAATAGACTATTCTGGTCCGTTGTCTTCGACTCAGCTAACTCGATCAAGAAGTCTTGGTAAGGCGTAGAAAGTGTATTCTACAAGCAACAGCAGATACCAACTCAGGCAGGCAGATCAGATCAAGCATACAAGTCAAGCGTATTTATACAAATATATATCGATTTTGTCATAGGAAATTTTTAAACAATAATTAATGAGTCATCAATTGTCTGCTATTTAAAAATTTAAACGATAAGTTCATCAACTGACCGCCATTCAAATATTTAAACATTTAATCGATAATTTAATCGATATGACAAAATTACAAAATATGAGTTTTGGGGTCCTCATGCTGATGGTGAAGGATTTGTTGTAATCTCAACAGCATTATGTTCGTTTGAGGTACGCTACTGCGCGACTCATCCGAGACGATACGACAAATCCTAAACTTTGTAAGTGTACTGAATAGCCGTTCGGATCACTTCAGCTGTTCAGCAAGTAAACGTGAATCGAATTTGAAGAAGATAGGGTACCTCTACATATGGCGCATTAAATTAGGGCGAATACATTCATATGAACAGTCTTGAAGTTCCCCTGTTTTTTCAAAGGATCATTACTAAGCGACATTCCTTATGATATCCAAGATTTATATCAGGCTCATCATACAAAAGAGTAAACCATATTGTTTAATTAATTAGTTAGAATATTGTGGTAAACAACAATATAGTACAATCATTAACATTTCTACATACAACAACTGAGGTCATCAGACTGATGTTTCTCAAAATCACACTCTCACATAGTGTACACTATTATTATCATCATCATCATCATTTGTGTTAACCTTGAGAAATATGTTTCATATGTGAAAAAGCATATTAGATTAGAAGAACACAAATAGTAAATGTGATGATTCTATGTGATATTCAAACACGTATTCCTGACTGAATCGTTAAGTAACGGTCGTTTATGTGAACAGATTTGAGAGGACGAAGGTAGTGCATGTTGTGTTCATGTCAAAGTGATACGGTTCATCGAGAATAACATCTTCTTGTTGGACATTATTATCTTCTAAATCACTTCAGTCATACTTTCCAACTGTGAAACACACTATAGCTGAGAGTAGAGTCGACCACAATAGATATGACAAAATGAAAACAAATAATGCAACGAATAACCAGTGATAATGATTATGGAACTGAAATCACTCACCACTATCTCACTTAGTATCACCAATTAATTAGCGCTGAAACGAATGGCGACGTTTAAATGACTCAAGTTTTCTTCCTGACGATATGGGTAGATGAAGCTGTACACTGCGTTTTATGTGTGATTTATTGGACGGTTAGTAGCCTCTGGTTAATCAGAGAAGTTTTACAAAAATGGCAAAGATATTTGAACTCATTCAATTGGAAGAACTGATATGATATTGAGTCGAAATAATGAATAATATTCTATTATGTGAGGTAATAATTAATAGATGGAATGGTGAAATTTCAACTCATACTTCAGACGGGTTTGTCGGATTATGTTCAGCTCATCATGAGTTGTTTCCTCAGTGCATAGTCTCCTGTCTCCTGGGGATAGAAGACGGACCGAATTACTCTCCATACTCAGAGCATCAAGAACTGAGTTTCTCAATTTTGCCCGTTTCACTTCATTTCCATAGTTTTGTTGAAACGCTCTATTTCGCCACAGAGTACTACCACTTCCTTTCAGCTTTCAGTGGAAATTGAGCAAAGCTATCATACTTGAACTCGGCTATCAACAGGTCAGAACGGAAAATTCATGTACTCCATCACAGTTCTCATTATCCAATTGTTTTGTCTAGAAAATAAATTGACCGGAATGTCAACCATAAAATTGAAGACAAATAAGAGGCAGAAAATCGGAATATGTTTCGTAAACACACTGTTCAAACGCGACTGTATATCAAAACTTTAACGTCAATTGCATGGTTACACTTCGTGCAGCGAAGTTGTAAGGCCATAACTGCTTAGGAACGGCAGTTCAACCCATTCCAATCCTGCTGAATGTTAGTGATGAGATATATCGAACACTGTCATTTTGAAACGAACTGGATCAAAATCAGTGTCTGTATCATCACTTCAATATTTGCGACAATTATTTACAAAACTGCTATGCACTACTGCTGAATCAGTGCGAAGTTGTGTGTAAAGATGAGGTTTAGTTGAAATCTAATCCACTAGAGATTATTAAACCTCAGACTCATTGCATGTATATTGTTAGTTTAAGGTGGAGTGTAGAGTGTAAATTGTTTTTGCACGGATTCCAACATCAAGTTTATCTTTTGAAACAAAACACTATTCCAAATAAATGCACATTAGTCTAGATGACATTGGATATACTCCTTCAATGCACTCGGATGAATACATTTAGATTTATGTAATAGTATACAGAGTGAAACCGGACATTAGTATAAATATTTGTGCAACAATAATTAAGATTGATGCTATGAAAGTCAAAATTGATTTCAAAGGACAATCTGGAGTTAAATATGTTTAGAAGGATAAGAAGAGATAAAAAGAATATCTAATGTGTCGGGGAACTAATAATGACATGAATAACGGTAATAATGATAAACACGAACATAAGCTGACTTCATATAATAAGATAAAGAGAAATAAAACAAGATAGACGTGGAAAGATTTAAAGGTTTTATTTTGCTTTTCAAGCAATTAAATGGATGACGGACCTTGTTTGTATAAATCATTATTGAATACATTGATATTCAATAGGTGACATAATCCACTTTCGGAAAGAAAATCGTCAAGGAAACTTTTGAACCGGGTCGTAGTTTCACTGCAACGGAGGTTCACTGGCAGTCTGTTCCACATGGTTGAGTAGCGAATAAGGAAAAAATTCTGATTTAATTTGATACGTCTGATCCAAAGAGGTTCTAAGTTGAGTTGTTGACATCTTTGGTAATAGTCTTTGTTATCAGAATACCCCAGAACAGCTTTGGTGAATTTTCTTTGAACACTTTCACTTCTAATCAGGTCATTATGTCTGCAATTACTGTAAACTTAAATATCATATTCAAGAATGGATAAGATACATTTTCTGTATAATGAAAATCTCGATTCGATATTATTGAAGTTTATCATTATCAATCCGATCAGCTTTCTAGCTTTGGATACTTGAGATATAATGTGTTCAGAAGTAAAGAATTATCACTGACTGACCAACATCTCTTCTCTGAGTAATTTGATCAAAAAACTCCAGTTGCGATTTGAAACATGAGCGTTTAGTCATAAACCCGTGTTGGGATGGGCTGATCAGACTAGCCGAAAGTAGAAATGATAGTAGCTGTTTGTGGATGATTTTTTCCATGGTTCTTGAGAGCACGGATGTCAAATTAATTGGCCTATAGTTAATAATATCACTACGTGGTCCTGTTTTGAATCTAGGGGTGATAAGGTATGTTTTCCATACAGATGGATAGGTCCCATATTCCATAGATAGATTGAAAAGTTTCTAACAAAATAGTGGAAATTCTCTACTTCCATATTTCACAAATGATGAAGGTATCCCGTCAGGTCCACCATCATTAGACTTTTTCAGGGCAGCTATGGCCTACTTGATGTTGGAGGGTGTGAAATCAATTTTCGACAGATGTCTGGATGTCAGCATCGGAAATGTAATGATGGAGTTTTCAGTTCCAGTTTTGTAGCACTGCGAGAAGTACTTGCTGAATTATTCGTATATAGTATTCGGGTCGTTAACAATGCTTCCGTTAACTATGAAGAATTTAGTCGTGCCAAGGGAATTTGACTTTACACGGGATTTAAAAAGCAGAAGTATTGATAATTCTGGGCTTTTACTACGTAGAGCTTTATTTTCTATATTCATAAAATACTTATGTTTAGATGAAGCATTTCTGTTGATTAATTTAAGTATACTCTGAAGTGCATACACATCATTCTGCTCGTAGTTGCGGGATTTTAATTTACTTAGCTTTCTTTTAAAAGTATTTTGGCCCCAATTAGCATTATAAGCCACACGGCCAATAACTGGAGCAGTGCAGTCAAGACAATATATCAGGTTGTGGTATAGATTGGAAAGCGCAATGTCAACATTATTTGTGGTAAAATAAGTTTCCGATGGTAAACATTGAATGAGAGTTCCAGTCCGTTTCCATGTTTGTTGATCAAAATGTCTGCTTTGGTACATCAATGAAGCTTTAGAGTTCAATTGTATGGCGGTTAAAGAGTGAAGAATACTCAATACAACTCTATGGTCACTCATAAAAACCTCATGACTGGTATGTACTGAGATAGAGTCTTTGTTGATTGTGGACATTAAATCAAGTGTATTATTCCCCCTGGTTGGTTTTCGGACCTATTGAACCCATCCGCAAATTTCTAATGTTTCAACTAGCTTGTTATATCGACCTGGTACCGGAGTCAAGCCCCATTTAATTTTTGGCAGGTTAAAATCGCCTCCGATGATTTTAAAAGTATGCGGTTGGTGCGAAGCAATGGAAAATATGTTTGTTAGTAATTTGTCAAACTTAGTATCCGCATGAGGTGGTCTATATATGCATCCCACAAGTAAATAATTTTGGGATCCACAGTTTACAGTAACCCAAGTGGAGTCGTCTATAGCATCAAGGGATTTATCCGCAAATTTGCACGCTTGAATGTCTGAACGGACATAGATAATTGTATCGCCTCCTATTCCATAAGATCGATCGGTTCTAAAGAAAACGTAGTTATCTACATTCAAGGAATGATCGGATATAGGTGAATTACACCACGTTTCCGTAATAAGTACAATGGTTGGATTAACAAGGAATAAAAGAGTTTTAAGATGAATAATTTTATTAGACAGAGAGCGGGCATTGAACGAAAGAATAAGAAACTCAGAGTCATCATAGTGAAGCAGGTTAGAGTATAAATCGCAATTGGTAGTTCCATGAATACTCATAGGATTAGCTAAGGTAAGAGTCGTGTTGCGAGGGGAAATAGATTCAACCACTTTGTCATCATGTGAAATATGTTTACCGTTGCCGGCAGGAAAGCCGGCGGAATTACAAAAAAAGTCTTCTCATTGCTGTTGGATATAACATCTGATAAGGGCATACTGTACATATTGGGAGCCGGACCAAGAAGGCTATCAGGTCTATGGTTGTGATTAAGTGGCCAATTACAATTCAGATAACTATTTATACCTGACGTATGGGTAACGTGTTTAAGACGTTTATTTCCAAGGTTTGTGGTTGATTTCGGCTTCTTCATAAGTTGGAGAGGATAACTTACTTACTTACTTACCTACGCCTGTTACTCCCAATGGAGCATAGGCCGCTGACCAGCATTCTCCAACCCACTCTGTCCTGGGCCTTATTTTCTAGTTCCATCCAGTTCTTGTTCATTTTCCTCATGTCTATCTCCATTTCTCGGCGTAATGTGTTCTTTGGTCTTCCTCACCTCCTTTGGCCTTGCGGATTCCATGTAAGGGCTTGCCTTGTAACGCAGTCGGGTGCTTTCCTCAATGTGTGTCCTATCCACTTACAGCGCTTCTTCCTGATTTCTTCCTCCGCTGGGATCTGTTTTGTCCTCTCCCACAGTACGTTGTTGCTAATAGTGTCCGGCCAATGGATCTGAAGTATTTTGCGTAGACAATTGTTAATAAACACCTGTATTTTCTGGATGATGGCTTTCGTAGTTCTTTGGGTTTCTGCCCCATACAGTAGAACTGTCTTGACATTTGTTTTGAAAATCCTGACCTTGGTGTTGGTTGACAGTTGCTTTGAGTTCCAGATGTTCCTCAGTTGTAAATATGCTGCTCTTGCTTTGCCGATCCGCGCCTTCACATCTGCATCAGATCCACCCTGTTCATCAATGATGCTGCCCAAATACGTAGAGGTTTTTACATCTTCCAAATCTTCTCCGTCAATTGTGATTGGATTGGTGCATTCTGTGTTGTATTGGAGAATCCTGCTTTTCCCTTTGTGTATATTGAGACCTACTGCTGCTGAGGCTGCTGCCACACTGTTCGTCTTCTCCTGCATCTGTTGTTGCGTTTGGGATAGAAGGGCCAGATCGTCTGCGAAGTCTAGATCATCCAACTGCATCTTAGATATCCATTGTATCCCGCGCTTCCCTTCAGATGTTGACGTCTTCATGATCCAGTCGATCATCAGGAGAAAGAGAAAGGGTGAGAGTAAGCAACCTTGCCTAACACCGGTCTTCACTTTGAACGACTTTGTCAACTGTCCTCCATGCACGATTTTGCAGTGTGATCCATCATATGAGTTCTGTATGATATTGACTATCTTCTGAGGCACGCCGTAGTGTCGAAGAAGTTTCCATAGTGTTGTTCTGTCCACGCTATCAAATGCCTTTTCGTAGTCAATGAAGTTGATGTAGAGTGATGAATTCCATTCAATTGATTGTTCCACAATGATCCGTAGAGTTGCGATTTGGTCTGAACGCGATCTATCCTTTCGGAATCCTGCTTGTTGGTCACGAAGTTGGGCGTCTACGCAGTCCTTCATCCTGTTTAACAATACCCTGTTGAAGATTTTTCCCGGTATTGAGAGAAGAGTAATGCCACTGTAGTTATCACACTTGCTGAGATCGCTTTTCTTTGGTATTTTTATCAGGAGTCCTTCTTTCCAGTCTGTTGGTACTTGTTCCTCATCCCAAATCTTGCTGAAGAGAATGTGGAGTATCCTTGCAGTTGCTGCTACGTCTGCTTCTAGTGCTTCTACTGGGAAGTTGTCCGGTCCTGCTGCTTTGCCACTCTTGATTTGTCTGATGGCCATGCTGATTTCTTCAATTGTTGGTGGGCCAACATTGATCGGGAGGTCCGTGGGTGCTGCCTCGATGTTGGGTGGGGTCAGTGGAGCTGGTCGATTCAAGAGTTCTTTGAAGTGTTCTACCCACCTGTTTTGTTGCTCTTCAATGTTGGTGATTACCTTGCATTCCTTGCTTTTCACTGGTCGTTCTGGTTTGCGGCGATTTCCAGAGAGTTTCTTTGTCGTGTCATACAATTGTCTCATGTTTCCTTCTCTTGCAGCCTTTTCCGCCGTCGTTGCTAAATCTTCCACATATTTACGTTTGTCGGTTCTGATGCTCCTCTTCACTTGTTTGTTTACTTCTGTGTATTCAGCTTGTGCCTTGGCTTTTTCTGCTCTTGTTCGACTGGTTTTGATTTCTGCCTTCCTGTTCCTTCTTTCTTGAATCTTATCCAGTGTATCAACAGTGATCCATTCCTTGTGATGGTGCTTCTTGTGACCCAGGACCTCATGACATGTTGAAGTGATTGCCTCTTTGATCCCTTTCCAGTTGCTCTCCACAGTAGTTCCTTCTTCATTTAGTAGATCATGAAAGGCCTGGAACTTGTTGCTGAGGTCTATCTTGAATTTGTTGAGTTTGTTAGTATCCTGAAGAAAGGCCGTATTGAACTTTTGTGATATTGTCCGCCCCGTTGTCCAGTGCTTCTTGAGTTTCAATTTCATCTTGGCGACCAGCAAGTGATGATCTGATGCTGTATCAGCTCCTCTCTTGGTTCTCACGTCCTCTATAGTCCTCCTGAACGTTTTGTTGATGCAAATATGGTCGATTTGGTTTTGCGTAGAGTGATCCGGTGAAGTCCATGTGGTTTTGTGTGTGTGTTTATGTGGGAATATGGTGCCGCCTATGACCAGCTTATTGAAGGCACATAGATTTGCAAAACTCTCACCATTTTTGTTTCTTTCTCCCAGTCCGTGTCGTCCCATGATATCTTCATATCCAGTGTTGTCCGTTCCAACCTTGGTGTCGAAATCTCCCATCAGAATGGTCAAGTCTTTGTTGGGCACTTCTCGACTATTGACTGCAGCCTATTGTAGAATTGATCTTTAGCGTCTTCATTGTAGTCGTTGGTAGGCGCATAGCATTGGATGATGTTCATTGAAATGCCCTCTTTCTTTGTTTTGAACGAGGCTTTGATGATCCTTGGTCCATGAGATTCCCATCCTATAAGCGTATTTTGAGCTTGTTTGGACAGCATCAATGCAACTCCTTGTGTATGTTGTGCATTTTCTTCTTCATGGCCGGAGTATAACAGGAGCTCTCCTAAAGTTAGTCGTTGTTGTCCAACTTGTGTCCAATGTGTTTCACTGATCCCAAGTACCTCTAGGTTGTATCTTCTCATTTCGGCAGCGAATTGGAAGGCTCTCCCGGTGTCCCACATTGTACGAACATTCCATGTACCTAAATAAATGGTCGCTCTGGTTGTCAGAAGGGGCATCGGTCTCGTAACTTCCGAAGGGATTCGGCTTTCATCATGAGGCGTCATGATTATTCTAAATGAAGACCTTCTGACTCCCAGGGCAGAGTTTAAAAGGTTTGAATAATTTTTTCTGGTTAGCGTTTTTTAGTGAGTTAGTTTTCTACGGGATGGGGACTCTAACCTCATGCCCAACCATCCTCCTTTATCCGGGCTTGGGACCGGCAGTAGCCCCCGAAGTGACTCCAGGCGGAGTTGGAGAGGATTGTGTACCGTTAAACATACTTGCGATGGTTTGCGAGGTTCGAATATATCAACGTTAAGTGCGTGGTCAGTTATATGAATGTTATGATCAGTTTTCCTGTTATCCGTTGCACAGTTACTGTAACTGGGTGATGCACTAACAGCGGTTTGGATTGTGTTATCCCATTCTTCATCAGCACAGCTACTTCGGGTTGAATCTAAGTCAACATTCTTAAGAGAATGGACACCACCTACATCGGGATTACTTTCTTCTGGGTTTTGAACTTTATGAGATTCAGAATAGTTTTTCGGTGGCGGCAAAGTTGTTAAGCTAGACGTCCTCTTAGAATCGGACTTAACTTTACAACCATTAGTATTATGATGCGTTTGAGAGTTTGAAGCTGATGGTCTGTAGTTATCTCTTCCTGCTTTTCGCTGGCATGGTATTTTATCCGGAAGAGTCTTAATATCCTTGAAAATCTGTTTTTGTCTGAATGAATTGGAGGAATTTAAAAATTCACTGGGGTCTACAGATGAGTTGAATTTGAACAAGATCGGTAAGTACATACCAGGATGACGTCTTTTTAATTTTTTTGCATACACATGGTACGTGTGTCAAACTGTTGGCCCTAAGCAGACTAGATTTGATAATTTTAAGGGCCTATGTGTCCGGTATATTAAACACAATTGCATTGCTAGATCGTCTTATTCTTTCAAATACCTCTGACGCAACACGATCTAGGAAAATATTTATGTCATTCATTTGATCTGGAGTCTCTGTGAGGTTGGGGTTGGTGAGATATTTAGGCGGATTGAGAATGTTCATGTCTACTTGCAACTTTTTTATAGCATCCATATAGTTGCAGTTGCGATTATCATCACTGTTTACCATCAGAGTTTTCAACGTGTCTGGAATGGAGACAACTGGTAAAAGCTTGTCTGCTTCCGGATGAACGGAGTGGCTCGTCTCGTTGAAACTCTTGAAAATCGTATCAGTAGTGGTGTTAAATTGTGTCGTTTTCCTACGTTTGGCTGAACGCCCAGGAGCAGGGGTCTTCATTTTCTTTCGTGGCATAATAAGGTGACGTACTGCAAGTGGTTTGAACAGAATGTTGGAAACAGGGGTGAAAAAATCAATTCCGAGGGCTCAAGTTAGTCTAAAAATCAAAATCTATGTTTTAACCAAGAGTGAATGTATCGTGAGGATTAGTGGTGTTAAAAACAAAAGATGGCAGTGGCAGAAAGATAGTAGTGGAGATGAAGTATTTATGTCAGTATCTTTGTGGAGGCAAAATTGAATATAAAGGAGCAAGTTGTATAAATTTTAACATATATGACACGAAAGATAGCCTTATATGGTAAAGTAATTTAGAAATGTCGATAATTAGTATCAAACAATCAAAACAAAAGTACGGTATGTGATACATATATAAACTGAAAGTCCGTATTAGTAAAAATTGGGAGGTGCAGAGATAAGTAGTTTAGAAGATTATTACCGTCTAAGGTTATTATGTTGCTTCTTGAACAAATATATGAAACAGCTTTTTGGTAAAGAAGCTAATCTCTGCTTCTGAAATATGAATCATGTATTTCAAACATAGTAGGTTTATAAACACCAGTCAAGCAGACCACAACGTACCATAAAATAGAAAACAACATTTGTACAAGATGTGACCAAAAGTGACTGTGAATGTGGGAGGCAGTGACTAAGAGACAGGGCATAATTCAAGAATGGTAAAACGTATAATAATGGTTCATAGGTCAAAATGAAGCTTATAATAAGAAGAATATGAATATGAATAGTTTAGTTATTTAACGATTATACGATAAAAATATATACTCGTAGTATTGGTCCATGAATGTATCCCAAAGTTACCATTCATTGTGCTCATCGAGACCCAACACTTTTTAAAAGTAAATCATATTCTAATGGTCTGTAGATCAAAAGAAAACTTATAATAAGAAGGATGTTAATAAACGTGTTAAATGGAATTGTAAAGTCAATGTTCAGAAATGAATATGGATTAGATAAATTTGATGGACAGTAATGTAAAAACAAGTCAGAAGTTATGTAATATGTAAATTACTATGAATGACGTACAAACTGGTGAATGAGGTGGAGTAAATGCCGGATAAATTTCCTAATACTTTTCATCTTTTTCAACATGTATGAGTATAGGCTATGAAAATACAAAGAACATGTGGTTGAGTTCTTTTAGACCATAACTGTAGCTTCGATTTTTATCAAAGTGTCACAGGTTCAGTGCATTCCTCAAGTCCTTCACTAAATGTAGTTTTATGGCTTTCTGATAACGACACCACAGAGTTCACCTCCTCCATTTCCGGTGTACAGACGTTATTAAAGATTGAGTTTTAGGGTCGGTCTGTTAGTTTCATCCAATCTATTCAGTCTAATCTCAATAAATCGAGTGGTGTACGATCTGTCAAAATTATTACACTTTTCTCCATAACTTTCATGTCTGTGACTTCACAATGTGTCTTACCTGCAATGTTTAACATTTCCTCGGATGTACTATGTACTGCTCAAAGAAGATATGGCGGGAGTGGTATGCTGATATATATGGGCATCATACCCATCAATCGTCGGAGAAACACATTTTTACGGCTAGGAGAGTCGTTTCTGTTAAGAACTAGCGTTACTGTGGCTGTTCTGAGCTGGAAACCGTTAAAACGTACGTTTGGCTGTTGATGTCATTTTCTCATTTTACGGCGAATCTCGTTATGCTCCTTCTTTCCAATATGCAGAGCAGTGATGACCGTGAAACATGATAATTCCCTTAAAATACTAACCTACGAATGACCATTACAGAGGTGATGTCTAACGGCTGTCATGACGATTATTTTGTGGGCCAGAACATACCAAGTCTCTTCTATCTACTGTGTAAAGAAAGGTTTGAAAGTCAGTATATTCATTGGGAAATGAGTAAATGATCATTAGAAAATTGTATGGTATCTTGAAACGATCTACTTTACTATTGAATGGATACATATTTGATGATTGTGTGATGATTCACTTTTTATTCTTATTTAATCTTGTCGTTCATTATAAGTCTAGGTGTTCAAAATCTCCATAACCAATTGAAATCAGTGATTTCATGAATTGACGGGAATATCTAAAGTTTTCTGCCATACACATAGTTCTACTCACTGCATTATTATTAAGGGTTAAAACATCTCAGGTAGTTGCATTACTTCATATTTTGAAAAACCGTTCTACATTAATTTTCACTTTTACTATCTACTTAGTGTTAACTAAATGTAGAACATGCTGTTGCTATCAATCTAATTCATTTAGATTTTCCAGATCTTCAACATTATAAGGAGGTCATCATGTGTACCTCACTGTCATCGTGTGCGTGTCATATCCATATTTGTGTGTGAGTATGTGTACTAGTGGGTCTGTGAAATGTGGCATTTGCAGTATGATGCAGTGAAGCAGGAATTTGTGTGTGTGTGTTTGTCTTGATTGTGTGATGAACAAACTGGTACATGTGGTTGTGTGAATTTCACAATATGTTTTCGATCATTTCATTTCAACCGTTTGGACGACCTATACAGATGTATGAAACCAGGTAACGGAGAAGAGGAAAACTAACGTGTTAGTGTAGAGCATAACATCTCACATGCACTTGAGTCTGCATAAATGTCATTTCGTCAAACTCGTCAATGAACTCAATTTACAAACAGTGTCATTCGATCAGTGATAATAACTTATAAAAATAAACTTTGGACTGAAATTATGTTGCAATGAGCTGTTGGAATTATGATTGGTGTATCCGGAAGATAGATGTCACCGAATTGTTTCAGTTTTCTGTGCTACATTTCATCAAAGATGAATTTCAAGATCCGCATTTTCTGACATCCACTTACCAGATATCTTGAGTAAAATAACTAGGGTGTGAGTAGATATTTTATGGACGTATTACGCTTATGGGTACCCATTGACTCATCCAAACATGGACATATGGTTGACTTATTTAAACAGACGATATACATACTCATTTACATGCTCAATCACTCACACAGCAAGAGGATCACACTTGCACTCCTCAGTCAATAATGAAATAATTTTCAAGCATATTCGAAAGACTAAATCTCCACATGTCAAGTAGTAGGAACGTTTCCACCTCTGTTAGTTTATAAAACCAATTTCAACATGAAAAAACAGACTTATCAAAGACGTTTATTTTCTTGAACAATTTGATCTACTTCTACTTCACTCAACTGTTCTTATTAACCCTAATCAATATTCAATAAAAACATACATTTGATCAACAGTAAAACGTATATATTTAGAACAATGGGCTACGGTGAGTTTACCTGTCAACGTCTCCTGGTTTGTGTCGTGAAAACAAGAGTTGCGTGAAAATCACGTGATAATGAATGAATGACAGAACACGTGATTGACAGTATTCTATAGGTACTCAATTGCTGGAGAATGATGACACATGAATATCTCTGTCCTGCCATAGTTCATTTGTCGTTTGAATATCGCAGCAGTTACACTTCATTGTTCAAAATTGAGTGATATGAGTTTGGATGACACGGGCAGCATTGGTTTTTTCGGAAGTAAAAGTAAATCTCACTGATTTATGCTAACTTGTTTCAAGAACTCCTGCCGAATGACTACAAACATCGAAAATCAATCAAAGTATCTCCTCGTAAACATCAACTACATATACAATTTTGAAATAGTGGATGCTGACATAGGCGGCAGGCTATATAAATCTTCATCTACGATTGTTTACTTGTGTAGAAACTCATTTTGATTCTGCTGCAAAATTAAGAAGAATTTCATTACCAAATATATTTCAAGACGTATTCTATGTTTTACGAAATTCGATCACTAACATCTCACGATGATATCCGACTTCAATCAATACTTAACACAAACGTACATTTGGTCAACAGTCATATTCATCTATACAGAATATCGGGTAAAGATCAATTTATCTGTCACACTGAATGATATAAAACGATACACAGAACGTCATTAAGATTATGTGATCAATCACTTTGAATATAGTCTCATAGAAAGTATTCATGAGACGCATTACCTAGTCGAGTCTAAAATCTTCCGAATTATTACTGATAGTTCCATAGATTTATGAACTGCGGACGTACTAAATGGACAATTCTACAAGAACGCCTCCACAAAACTCATTTGAAATCAGATGATAAATGGAATCAGTGTTTATTCATAGCTAAAGCAATACTTCCTGTAACCTGAATGACAACCTACTCGTTTTCAATTGAATCTCTCTTTAGAAAAATAGTACTCATCTGCAAAATGGAAATTTCATTCAACTTTGTTCCGTGGGCGTAAATGACGGTCTGTCATATAAGAGCACCATTAGTAAACGACATTCCTTATGATATTCAAGATTTATATCAGGCACATTACACAAAAGAGAAAATCATATAATTTTGATTATTTAGATAGAAAATGGTGATAAACAATATAGAAGTACATACATCGACGTTTCTACAAACAACAACTGAGGTCAACAGACTGACGCCATATTAAAATCACACTCTCCGATAGTGTACACTAATAATATCATCGTTATTTTTGTTTTTAGAAGGATATTTATTGAGTGTAAAGGCATATTAGATTAGATGTACTGAAATAGTAGATGTGATGATGATATATGATATACAGACACATATTTCTTACTGAATCGTACAGGTTCAATAGAGCTTCAAGAGTACATATGAAGCACGTGTTGTGTTCCAGTCGAATTATTACTGTTCATACAGGATAGTATGATCGTGATGGACAATGTTACCTTGTAAATCACCTGAGCTATATGTTTCAGCCGTCGAACAGATTATGGCGTAGAGCAACATAGAGATGCAGGAGATGAGTGTTAAATATTTCAAATGAGAGAATACAAAAAATGTAAACAATCAAAACAATCAACGTCTGATAATACGGAAGTGAAATCATATATCGCTTTCTATCTGACAAATACTATTTATCAAAGTCATTTGACATAGGTTTGAATCAATTCTTTTCAGCACATCACCAGTTGTGCCTTCAGTGCATATACGGGTTGATATAAATTTAGGCGGTTCCAAGCATCTGTTGATCGTTGAAAATTCACTGATTGAGTTGCTCGCTAGGGAAAAATGTTCAAAATACGCTTTTAGATAATCTAGACGGTCTGTTTTTCAAAATCTCAGATTTCATAAGTAGGTAAGCAAATATGCAAGCAATTCATTCATACGCTAGAACTTAATGAGTAGTGTTTTTATTCTTGTTCAGCTTGTTTATCTGGTTAATTCTGGTCCTTCATGATAAAATTATGAATAAGTGTAGCTGAATTTCCCTTTATATAGCTGACCGTGGTAAAATTTATAAGCTACAATAAACATTATAAATCTGATAAAATCCCGTTTATCCACACTTAATAGCCTGCACATTTTCGTTTTTTGTCGAAACTGATTATCGTTGAAGCGCGGAGCACAATCTTATTTTCGACATTAGAACATACACACATTGGTAATAAGTAGAAGAAGTATATTAGTCTCCGTTGAAGATGTAACGAGGAAGAAAGAGATCATTTAAAGAAGAATAATCTCCTGCTGAAATAATGAAAAACACTGAAGTACACCTCATGTAATCGACAAGTTGTTGAAAGGAATTTTTGAGAAAACTTCATTCATTGAGTAAACGAAAGGTAATGTTTAACATTCAAAATATGACGATCATTTGTGCTGTCATCACAAAATTACATTGAAAAACTAAGAGTATATTCTATCCAGATAAGATATTGTAGGATTCTTATACTTTTGCTTGTATACATGGATTCTAATGCATTAATGTCTCGTTTTAACAAAAGATATATAAAGAGAGACATATAAATGAAATGGGTGGTTAGTACTTGATAAGAGAACACCTGTCAGGATTTAGCTAGACATAAATGACTATCCACAACCCTACTTATAATGACCTCAAAAGATTCTTCGCACTCCTTGCTAACTGCCTTGAGCACTCTTCGCAATACATCAAAGTTCCGTTTTTCCAATGCCTATGAATGGATAATGGAGAAGAGTAAAGAGTAATAGGTTATATTCAGGAATTGACAAGCTGTATTAGTTGACATCGCATAACGACAAAACCATGCAGTGAGTCATACTGTGTACTTGCGACATATTTCCTAATAACAATATATAAAATACACAAGTGGGTATAACGAGACATCACATCAAGCAATTTATAATCTGACTCATACTCTTCTTGAGCACAATTACTGATTGACACTAAAACATACGCAGATATGTTTTCCTCTGGTAATTAGATCATGATGAACAACATGAAACGGACAAGGTATCATTCAGCACAATCTTGATGTTGATCAATTCAAGAAATTACAGTACAACTGTTTGTTCGACTACAGACTGTAATACCTGAGGATACGACATTTTGTTTAACGTCGACATCTTTCTTAAATGAAAGACAATACACCTCTGTTGTACCTAGAAAAATGAACTATTTGTATATATTACCCAGACATAAATATTTCCGAAATCTATTAACAGCCAGCACTGTAATATGATGGATAAATATAATAGATGTGGCTTTGTTTACAAGTTGCCTCTTCATATTAAACGACAACAAACTGTTTGTTCATGAACATATGAGCAGATCTTTTGAATTACAAGTTAACCAATCGTTGATTATAAATTAGTATTAATCACATCCATGATAGGTTTCATCAATAGGGGTCAGGAGTTTCAAACAACTGTGGATAAATTTCAGCTCATATTCTCAACAACCAGAAAAATATTGAATAAAGATGGTCTCATCTACGTCTATGATTGGTTAACAATGAACATACGATTTTACCACGTATATTCATCTTAATGGTCAGTTTGAATCATCGAATCAGTAGTAAACAACCTCACACTTCAAAATTCTATATAAACCTGACACGTTCTATTGAAATATGACTTAATACTTTGAACAAGAAAATGAGGTGAGTGTTGACTGAACATACTAATTCAAATTGAAAATCGATGCAACGAGATAACGTTGTTTATTTCATTTGAACCATTTTAGACACAATATTTTATCTTCTCAATGGATAACATTTTTCCTAATTATCATCTGCCTTGCCAAGTTCTTCAAATGCCAGAATGTCTGTAAACAACCTGGATGGACGGCTTCGGAAAAATTAATTTTTGAAAATAGTTCTTATCGATATGTAAGTAATCAGTTTGATCGTTATACACATACTCAGTCTCAGCATTATATGTATTTGCAGAGTATCAGTATTAATCAGCCTCAGCCAGCTGTGAGTACAAGTTTGGATAAATACACTGGTCCTTTCGTAAGTCCAGTACATTTTGTGATGGACGTAATTGTCCCTGTGTTTACGTCTTTTTAGAGTATTGAACCAGAACTGTCGTTTAAATTTTACAATAGTCACGTCACACGTTTCCATATTTTCCCTACTGGTAAGTCAGTAATTTTCTTTGACCTCGAATTATAACTTCATTTTCTTGACAACATTTTTGTCCATGAATCCAAGCTGATTCCATTTCTTTATTGAATTAGTTTTATACTAATTGAGACATGCAATAATTCTTTGGATATTCTTTCTTCTTCAAATTGTGTTGAGAATGTGATGCTTTATAGCAATCCAGATGCAGTTTCATGCAATTCATTTAAGTCTTCAGTTTATTTCATTCAAAGTAAAATCATCAATCATGCTTCATGTTTTCAATAAATAAATACAGGTGACATAGGCATACAAGGAGAAGAATACCCCGCATATATTGAAGCTTTTAGAGCAAACAATATATATCGTGAATTTGAGATTTTGAATAAGAGTGAGTTCTCGTATTATTCAGTTATAATTTGTTTCGTTACTTATTCCCACACTTACCTTGCATGCATCATTCTCTATTTTACTTGATTATTACATAAGAGCGTATCAACACACGATGATTGTTTTCTTTGTGTGATTGTCGTGCCAGAACATGTGTGTTTCACAACACATTTTGATTACTATCATGTCAAAATATTAAACAAAACAGAGATTCACCTCAACATACAAACACATTGGAAGAGTAGAGATGACAAAAGAAGTGATGTTATTGTACGAGTGCTAATTACCAACTCTACAGTCTATCAAGTCTACAAGATAGCAGATATCGACATCGACACGATACATCTTTGTAGACTAAATTAACCGGACTTATCACATGTGCGAGAATAAGCGATGTTGTGAGAGACGTCATTTTGAATTATTGCAATCTATGAACTATCAAGTCATATTTCATGTCTTCCAATACTTTTCTGGCATTTAATATTTGCTTTTGCATTTGCTGTTTGTTTATCATCGAGTTTTGGACTCTATCTTTGCAATCACACTTGCACTATTACCAATTTTGAATACAGGCACTTCATGAAACGGCTGAGCAATGAAAGAATAATAATATTCCGTTATCATAAGATGGTTAACTCAAACTAGAACACCTAGAACACGAAGGTTGAAAACATTCGTCTTTGATGAGTTATCAGAATTGATTAACATCCGAATCTCAGAAAACGTTATTATATGGGTATTGTCAGTTAGATACTAATAGTCTGTACCACAGTCTAAATCTCCTAGATTAGATGATACGGAAGTAAAATATACTTCTTAGTTGGATGAATTGAGACATTTATCATACGGATGAAGGTGATAATATTTCTTGAACTTTCCTCATGAGAGGTAGTTGAGTATTTGACTACATCGGTTCAATAAATCTCAGAATGAAGATCATAACTTGCATAAAAATGTAGTCCGTGTTAAATCTTTCATTTAATGAAAGTGATATATGTTCGTTATGCAGATATTTAAACATCCATTTCTGTTTTCATTATTTCAGAGGAATTACTTGCTGTCAGATGGTTTATTAATAAAGAAGTTGATGGTAAACGTAAGTCAACACATGTGGAATCTAAACACTGACATCTTCATTCCATATGATTATTCACAGTTTGTCAGATTCAATTTGTGTCAGAAACTGAAAATGTAGAAATTTGTCACTTTTCAGAGAAATGAGGGTCGCTTGATGACGCTGAATAAGATTTGAAGAATAGTTGATGTGATCTGGAAATGACTAAGGTTGATGAGTAAAATACAGATCACTATGGTTTATAAATTTGGTCATAATCTTATTTCATTTGTGTGAAAACGAATTGAGAGATTCGTTGACGTTTACGGGTTGAATTGATTGATGGATTGAAATATCACGTACCATGTAACCAATTAAATCTCCAAGTTCAATTTGTAAGGAAACAACGCAAACCTTATGTCATGTGTACTCAGTCTCGATTGTTTCAGGAGACATTCAAGAATGTTTACCGCATACATATGAATACTTCATTGACCATCGGATCTTAATGAAATAATTACCGATTTATTGTTTCAGTGATAATACAATAGTAATACAACATTAGGCATTTGATATTCGTTGAGAAGGCTGTATGCTTCTTTCATTCACATGATTTGCACTTGGAATTATTTAACATCAAGTCAAATTAAGAAAATATTTGACATAACACAGTAACTATTCACTGAAACACGGTCACTCTATGAACTGATATATACAATGTTACATCTACCGATGAACTGGTCATTGTTTCCGTCGAATGTTCTAAATGTCGATGGTTTTCTAATTGTAGAGTTTACAGCCAAGGTAACTTGCCTAATACATCCGAATGGGAAGATAGTTTTGTATTATGATAAAGTAAGTTGTACAATTGAATGCAAATGTAGTTTTATTTCAAGTACTTCAGATTACTCAACTATTTCATGTTTATGAATACTGTCAAATATATAACTAGTTACATTGAACACGAAAGGAATGTATCAACATTCTGTAAAGTGCAAACAGAATATTTGACACTATTATTCAACTTTTGATGACACAACTTATTCAAGCACTTGTTAAAAACAGTAAATGATTAGAAGTGAATCACCTCACTTTCATTTAGGAGGTTGTGTGTTGAGAGATGTTGACTCAAACTATCAACATTTTCTTTCAGGTTTCAAGGGAAATTAAAGAAATTAAATGGAAACCGAAAATCGGATGTGGAACAAGTAAGAAACATTTCAATAAATGTTGTCAGCACATTGATCTCAGGTTACTCGTATCTTCAGTCATCTGTTTGTGTTACATTACTTTCTGTTTTTACCCTGGTTATCAGCACGTCAACACAGAACATTCCTTCGTTCTATCACAGTGATCTAATTTAGTCTCGTTACAGTTTACGTTAAAGATTTGATTTGCTTGTAAAATCAACTGATATAAATGTCATTGAAGTGTTGTACATAATTGTGCAAAATGAAATTGATATGCGTCTTGTAAAAGCACTGTTCAAATGTTATTGAATTGTGAACATTCAAAGTTAGATCGATATTCACACTCTTTGTAGGAAAATTGCAGTGTCACACTGATCGTGACTGTCAGTGAAAGTGTTTGATATTTGCGTCTAGGGCTTTCGAATATAGAACCACTATTATAAAATGGGTTGAAATCCAACTTCATATGTATTCAAATCAAAAACTATCAGAGTTGATGATGACACAGAAATGATTCAAAGTGAGATCGTTATGGTGTTGTTTCAGCTTTCTGTGATAAATTTCCACGATAATAGATTTCAAAGTCCACATATGCTTATACCCACTTAACCAGATATCTTGAGTAAAGCAACTAAGGTGTATGAATGTATTTATCCCTAAAGTGCGGATGGATATTTTGATGCGGCTCAGTCTTATTGTTACCGATTGACGCATTCCGACGGGGACATATGAATGACGAGATTAAAGAAATGATATTTACGCTCATTTATTCTTTAACTTACAGTACACAAGTCGCAATTTTAGTCCTCAGTCTTCACTCAAAAAGAACGTATGCTTTATATGAAACAGAATTGAACGAATGGTACTGGTTGGACATTGATTGCTTTTGATGTACTTTTATAAGTTTCGGACATGCTAGATAATCAGCAACTTATCTTATATGAAACATTTCCCAGTTCCGTGTTTAGACCACGAATTAGATGGCGCAAATAACCTGTTATATTTATAAACGAATTAAAAATTTTATGTGTCTTTTCTTGTTCACGCTATCACACATGATAAAATAGCACCTCTAATAATCATTCCTGAAACATGGATCAATAGTGGCACGATGGTGGAATATGAATTCATTGGAGGTATGTTATAACTTATTTCATCAGTGATAATTATCTTCACACTTAAAAACATCCTTTTTACCTCAACGATTTGAATATTCCATGTATAATTTTATTTAACTACCAAATGATATCGAGCTATCTATCCTAAATGACATTTCACATATCATTAGGAACTACACATCGATTCTTTTGTTGAATGATGAAAATGATTCAAAATCGAATGTGAACCAATAGTGAAGTCTTCACTTTGATCAAAAAGTGACTTGACCACAAAGCAACAAAACGATATATGAGATGATGTTAGTTTTAAATAAAATTAAATTTTCGTGAGTTGATTGTGCGTTGACGAGAAAGTGTCCGTATTTTCTATTGGTACATGTGAAATGAAATCTTACTGAGGTAGTGAATTCGCAAAAAGAAACACTTCACGTGAATGCGAACACCTTGGAAACGATTGTCTATTTTCCGAAATTTTTGCTTCGTCATACATATACGATAAATTGAAGGTATGGATAAGTCACGTCTCCAAATTACAATTTATCATAACCAGTTTAAGAATTATTTCCACATTATGAAAATGTTTACCTTCTCATGAATATGTACATTGAGTAAGTACAAACAGATGTTAATTCACCATGTTTAAGTCTACTGAAATAATAGTTTTAGTAGTGATAGAACCATTCCATGATATAATAATCAGATCGCCGTCAAAATTCTTTGAATAAGATACTACGTTCATCATCAATAAATCTTTACCGGTCCAACTAGTTTCACAGATTAACTGATACCACAAAGAACACAATGCAGTTACATACTTTGATATCATCCATCACAGTAGGTCGACTGAAATCTCTTCAAGAATATCATCATTGATCATTATAAAAACAATGTCAGACTTCATTTGTCGTTTGACTGAATTACCTTAATTAAAACTCGATATTAAGTCTGAAAACAACTGAATTTCTTGAACTAAGTGCATTCATAAAACTGATATCATCTAAAGAAACTGTACAACAATGAAAAATTCAATGTACTGTGCCCTGCTGAGTACACTGACAGCTTCGTGCATACATGTCTGAATGTAAACTGTCATTGAAATCCATCGTTCATACTTGACATTCGACATAGTTTCATTCAATTCAAACATGATGTCGCGAAACATGATTGAAATTGATGGCGCACTGAATATTGCATTATGCATCGTAGTGACAATTTTCCAGTCAGTGAAATTGTCACTTAACGCCGAAATCACCATTAGATCATTGGGTTATTGTTACATGTTTTGTAATTCACTTGCCTTTTGTTTGGTCACTTGAAATTAAATCGTCTCATTCTTTTCACAGACTATTGTCCAAAATACACTTCACCTGAAGCATGCCAACAGGCAACAACATTGGATATAACTTGTTTTTGGTGTGATAAAGCGAAGCTATGCATTGAAAGTACTGACCGGGATGCTCATAACATGAAAGTTAACAAGTGCCGTGTTAAGTTTTGTACTTCTTAATCTTCACAGGTCATTTTCAATATTGAAAAATTACACATTTCGCGTACATCCATTCACCCGAAGAAACATTTTTTCTTTATGAATAAAAAATAACTCGTATACTACCCTCAAAAGCTAAATTAAACTTTTGTATACATTGACGTCAACTAATCTCATATGAGTACCATGCTTTCTTTCTATGGAATGAGTAAACAATGGATGGAAGTGATCATTGTCACTAATACTCAAAAAAAGTAATGATATTTCAGCTCATTGAAGGTAATGTTAATTTAGAAACCGCATATCTATGTGGATTGTTGCAAAATACCGATGAAACCAGTTTGATTCAGGAAGCGTAATCTTTTGGGACTTGAGTGTCATATTTTGATAAAGAGTGGAAGTAGACTCTATTGTTGATGTTCAGAACAAGGATTTCTGACTCTCTGCTAAGTAATGTGTAACCTGTTTACATTGTTTTGATTAAAAAAATCAATTTTAAGTTTATTGGTTTTTATTCGGATTGTGATTAGATGCGACATTCAGAACACAAATTTCATCACACAATTTAGTCGTCTATTGGTTTCAGAATGGCGTGTATACAGACTGTCAAATCGGTAGTAGATGCTCTAAATGATTGTACGAATGCAAATATGAATGTAAATATTTGATATTTAGCAATAAATGCTAATATTTTGTTTTTCTTCAGAACATGACTACTGAAGAGAATGTAGATAAGAAATCACTACGGTACGTGTATATCGTAATTCCTTTAGTAACCATTTTCTTTGCTGTATGTGTTGGTTTAATAATTTGGAGATGGCTACATCAAAGAAAGTGAAGTAAAGGATGATTCTCACAAATGTCTTATAACGTTGTTTGATTATTCCAAATTGTTTTCATTTAGTACTTCTTTAGAACACTTTTCATATCATTATTCATTTCAATAGTTTGGACAATATCTTTATGGAATTATGTACATTCTTATGATTGTTCACTTAACAACTTATGTAATCTTGTTGACAAAATATAGAAACTGGATTTGTACTACTTGCGTTATTGTGTTCATCGAATTGAAACTGTGTAGCGTTAAATAAATCCCCGAAATAAATAGCTCAACAAGACCTGCAATCGCTAGCCAGATTAGATCAGACGATCTTCGATATATTGGTAGCCTATCAAACATATCTTCAAACTTCCTGGCTCCTCACTTTTGATTTCACTTGGTGGGTACGATTCATTATAGATGTTACCGGTTAAGACGTTGTCAAACTCCAACTACCTGTGGCATCTGCAACTGACTTGTTTCGCGAGAGTTTGACGACATTTTGTTTTCAAATTAGTACTTTAAATTTCCTCACCTACCGTACACTTCGTATTTATTACCTTGACCTTTGGTGTGATTTCAAGACAATAATCAATACTTTAGATGTATAACAATGCGTATCTGAAACCTGGGTGGCCGGTGGTTTTCAAGCGCAACTGATTGTCCATAAGGTATTATGAAATTTTTGCCCATATATATATATATATATATATATATATATATATATATATATATATATATATATATGTACTCCCTATAATTAATCTCCATACAGGACCGCGAAAGTACTTATCAGTGTTTCAAATTCCATTATTTGTGATCATCACATGCAAGCCCTCACTGTGAATTCATACAAAATCACAGAGAACTGAATGTTACCAACAGATAAGCGGCAGATATCTCTGTGTACGAAATGATGCACAGTTCTTGCCAATCGTCGGTTTTCTCTAAATGCCAAATACTCTTCAACCACTGTTAATTTGCAGTGGAGTTTTTTCCTTCTTTATGTAATCAATTATCAAAACTATAATGAAATCATTTTTGCCTGTAAACTAAGTATTGAATATCAATGAAAACCACCAACTAAATTGGTCATGAGAACTAAGCGTAACTCTTTTTATGAAAATTTAATTTAGATGCATACACATTTTTATGGTTTATGGGGATCTATCACATTCAGTGAAGACAAGTTGAATTCGAATGAGCCAAATGTACGCCACAAATACTTTTCTGTTGAAGCCAGTGTCAACATTGTTATCATGTTTTCATTAAATGAAAAATAGCTTCATTAATATTGAGCCTAACTAACCTTATTGTCAGGAAGTATTCGGTTCATATCAATGCCTTAGCGTTATAACACTTTGCTATAGGAGATTGTCTCAGTCTTGTAGACGATTATTGGAGTTCTTATGCATGTTCTATCTTAGTTTTGCAATAACAAAATGATTCAATTTTGACTACAGCAATTCATTTCATTCCTGTTAGCGTAATGTCACTGACATTTACAGACTGACGATTAATAAAACTTAACAGTAATAAATCAGTTTTTCAGAACTAGCGAGATATAATAAATAAATAAACGCATAGAGAAGATCAAAACATTGGTCGGTTTACCTATTTGTTGGGCCACCTATATCTGCAGACACAAGACGACCTGTCGAAAAACACCGTCAGAATCAAATGCATGGAGCTCATTTACCTGTTTGCCATAACCCTGATGTGAGCAGATGAGATGCATAGACCCGGTTAACCACAAGAATTCAATCTATTTCGCGGTTGAACCTACAACAATTTATAAGTAATCTGTATATTATTAAAACACTTCTCCTCACCTAATCAGTTATCAACAACAACGACTCTCAGGTTATAAAACATTTACAGCTGAATTACAACGAGCGAATATGTGTCCCAGCTGCACGTCAAGTCGATATGAATGTTGTAATCCCTCATGTTCGAGTTTTTCGACTTTAGGAAATCCATGGTTATTTTACTGCTATACCGCGTTTAGACCGAAGTATGAAACGATCTCTTATCTAATCCAAACTATTCGCTAGTCGCATTTAAATTACATAACATCCATACATACGTTATTAGCTAGTTACTTCGTTTTCAAACTCATTACGTTTCAATGTAGACTCACTTCTAAACTGAATTTCGGCACAAATAATCATGGTCTTATTACACAATACAATTTCTGTAATATTCGCCAACCGATTATGCCCTTCTTTAGTTCCAAACTCGAAATATAATATTCAGGCGTACTATCCATGACAGAGAAGATAAAACTGGAGGTTAATATCTGATGTACGTTCACGATTAATTCACAGATAGTAGTGTGAAATAGTATTCTTAGCAGCCCAATTGAATACGTTTAATTATAAAATAACATTAAAAACGATGTTTCACCCAACGGCTGCATATAAGTTGTCAAAGACACTCCTGCTACTGAGAGTTAACTCTTTGTTTATGGATTAGAACACGCTTCTCTTGATTTCAATGTGTGGGTCGTCATGTGATGTTTAAATAACTCTGGTGCAAAATAGAATACTTATGAGGGTTGACCATCTGATGATGAATTTTTAACAAAACTGGAAACGCACCGCTAGTCATACCAAGTTCACACCCTTAAAAAGACATAATGGCATATTCGATCTAGCCTCCTGTAGAGTTATCATTTCACACAACTAATTTTAAAGTAACAGCCATAGAAAGAATATTTGGTCTAATCTTATAAACGTTCCTCATAGCGTTCCTTCACATTACAAGAATTGCAAAAATACAGACCTGATGAGACACTCAAATTGCAACACCGAGTTTTAGAGCAACAGTCTCGTGATTGCTGACGGCATATTTTACCAAATCACTTTTTTGTATTCTGGAAATCATTTGCTCCACTGAAGACATATAAAACCATCACGTCTGACGAATTATTTAAAACAGTTAAATATCATAATTACTAATGACACCTACATAAACTCTAATATAAAATGTATAAACACACATAAGCTACATAACGAATCCAAGGTTTATTCAAATCAGATAATCTCATAGGTGTTAGGCATTATTCACCAATTAAAAGTTACTCGAAATTGCGAAATCAACTTATACTTCTAGGTCAACAATTTGAAGCACCTAAAAATACTGGTATCACCAGACTTTTGAGTAATGACTGTGATGCCATCTCAAAGCCTGTCAGTATTATTCATGTTGGTCATTCCAGTAGCTTGACTGCATCCACTTATCCACAAATCAGTGGGGCCATCACTCCTTTCAAGATCACTTGGAATTCTTTATTATCAATAAATTAGCTTGACTTCTGAAAGATTTGCTTGTTTGTCGGTTATATGTTATGAATACAGTCTGATATCTAACTAAAATCAGTATTTGAAAATTCTCTATTTGACGTCTAGACATTTTGATGTGACTACCGAATTCACATGCTTTTGTAAGGAAATTTGATCGAAATCGGCTATTCGATTCGTTAACCACAAATTGTCTTATCGGTTCACACTGAATAAATGACGTTTTTTCCCTGATCAATATTGAATGTTTCATTTTCTTTACGAGATGATGTTTAATGCATTCATATATCCTTAAATCTTAATGTGCAATACTATTTGCAAACTCTAACAATTTGATGACTGAAATGAAGTTCGATGGTACATAAAAATCGATTCAATGGCGAACGCTCATTTTTACTTACAATTTTTGATTCACTGCCAGTGGATCACGAAACAATGACAAGATAAATGATGAAAGAAAACAGGACGTTCGATGGAAGACTTCAGTTCAGAAATCTTGCCGAGCAAGGAAATGTAAATATTTACAACACATTCGGTGCAATTATGGTGGGTGAACTCAATACAAAGGTTAGAATTATAATGTTTCAATAGTCGATTATACTGCTATATCATCTTCACAGGAGACAATTCATCATAACACGAAATAATAAACAAAGAACAAACGACCATGTCACCACCTGTATCATGAACAGACACGATAAGAGATTTCAAGTTCATTGGCGGAAGTACTTTACTTCGTACTAGTGTTCACAATGACATGGCACTGTTGATTAAATTCAGATGAACTACATTTTAAAGCAATTGAAACTGGACTTAAGGACAGAATAAAATTTATCACCAAAACATATTGGAGTTTTCTAAGCTAGATGATTTTATTCAGTCTATTACATAACAGTTTGTACCAGAGTATACCAAACGTTCACTAATTCACAGGTATATGAACACCATCTTCGGATGCTAGTATGTATATTTCTTAAGAGCTCAAAATCCCTCTTACGTTCTGTGCATACTTATACGATTAATATTAATAATCACATTGAAGTATGGAAACTATTTCAATCAACTGATAAAACCTGCTGCAAATATAGTTTAAAGAATTAGCAGACATTGAACATTAGTTGTCATGTCCTGTGTACTTGAGTGGAGAGAACGTATGTAAGTCTTGTACTTCTTAATCAGCCTTCAGAATCTCTTTAACGGTTATCAATCATCACTAACTGTAACGTACACGTTTTGGTCTCTCCGCTTAAATCATTTTACCATTCACAGTTTGATCATACTTGTGGCATATTACAACAGTCAGTCGGTCAGTCAGTCAGTAACAACGTACAACTTCGTACGTACGTGCATCAGTTCGATTTGCCATACCACATTAGCACAGAGATGCAGTTGTCGATTCAAATCCCGTAGTGGTAGAGGTAGTAAGAGTATAAGCAGTAATTGTGAAGATTAGGGCTTGGAAATGTTATTTAAAGAGTATAATACAGTGAAATAAATTTGGGAAGAGAAAAAAGAGACAAGGAGGAATCAGGGGATTTAAAATTTGGGAGAACACATAGAGTGGATGCACCTGCGCCATTGCAAACGACTTTGAGCCATGTCATTCAGGGTCTCAAACCATCGGTTGTTATCATCCCCAACCAGGTAGTCTATACCTACCAACATGACTCAGTCCACTTGTCAGTGACTTCATGAACTTGTGCCATGTTTTGATCTGGCCGCCCCTAGGTTTCTTCCAACCTACTCCTATACCACTGAACATCGCATGACAAAATCGAACGCATTCATCCGTAAAGGCTCCAAAAGATTAAGTTAACTAGTCTGCAACCAAGGTTGCAAAATGTGATTTGCAACAACACAAGGCACTATAGTGCAATATAATTTGAAATGGAGTTCGATAAACCGCCAAAAATCGTTATAGTAAGACAGAGTCGAATACACAGACTTGGATGTTGGTATAGTCTGAACAAATTGATATATGCCTACCTAATAAGGACATTGTGTATTGTCATTCAACCTTATTTATGTCAAACAATAAAGTTTAAACTGAATTTAAACACACAATCAAGTACCTGATATAAATAAAAACAGTAGTAAATCATTCAAAGCATGGTCATTCTGTGTGAAATTTTTACTCATATTATGTATATATATTGTTCCATCTCCGACCTGAATGTGTTCTCTATCCTATATTGGTAATTGTTTAGATGCGATGAATCAGTGTAGACAATGATGTGAGTTTCAGGTAAGATCTTATTATCTGGACTCATTCGTTTGTTCTGACTCGAGCGAGCGACAAAACGTCCAACAGCATCAAGTACCAAATACTTGTATTACCTATATCTCCACATGAAATCATCCTTAATTGTTATAATTCCACTATGTTCAACTCCTATATAATCCTCGTGTACATTTCCATTTTCCGTGTGATGAGAATATTACTAGACATTTTGAAACTACTACATGTATTTCCAGACCAGGTGCTGCCGCCTTCTGTTTGATTTAACTTGCAGCGTATCCATACCCGGAGAATTCACATTAAACTTGATAAACTATAGCGCGCGTGAATGCCATTAATTTTCGTATCGAACCAGCTACACGTTCATTCTAGAGTGAGAGAAGTTTGAAGGCATTAAGCCGTAACCATACAATTCTCAAATCTGAAAACAAGACAACTGGGAAAATAGATGTTGAACATTCAACGCGAGAGAAGAGAAAAACACAACGATGGAGAAGGTGGAAAGAAGGAATTCAGTTTGATTGAATCGTGTGAAACGGCTCGGCTTTGCCAATTATAACTTACGAAAATAATCATTGAACTGAAATCAAGTTGAAATTATCTACTGGACTTGTAATCTGCGTATCAAAATATAGATTTCATCTACTCTGAGTGTTTCAATCATCATCTGTGTTGAGCTATGTCGGCGAGATTCACAGTTGGACAGGCTTCAATTCATAAAATTCAAATTGTTCTATGTGAAGTGACCTCGGAGCGAACTAAACTGACCAGAACTCGTTGTATGAAATTCGAAACAAATAAAAAATATTTTAGTGGACACCATTTCCGATTTGCAATCAGGTAATCATATCGATAAGATAATGAAGTGAGTTGGTGTGAGGTGTTGAGCTGTAAACAATGTAATAATCAAACGAATGATGCTCATGAAATGAATGTCAGGAGAATACAATCTATTTACTGGAATTCACATTAAGCACAACAGTAATATTGGTAGTAATAATAATTCTTAATATTGTTGTTACGGTACCGGTAACAGTGACATTGATTGTAATGTAATTAATAATGAAGCCGTCGTATGGAATTAATGTGAATTTAATCTGACGAACACTTCTAAAGAAATTTCTCCAAACTTATGCACATTGATAGTGCTAAGTATTGGTTAATCAATAGACAGTGATGCGTGATTTCAGTTTCATTATAGTTACCATTGATTGTTCGCCGTTTTCTCTTATTTGTATTTCGTCTTCTCCTTTTTGATCACTCGTCTTTTACATCTAAACTGTATTTCACTCCATACTCTATTTGAGAATTAGAAAATATAGTTGAAGTGATTTAGAAGATAATATTGTCCAAAAGCAACACATTATCCTCAGTAGACTGTATTTGTTTGATCTGAATACAACATGTACCTCTATCGTCGTCTGAAAACTGTTCATATGGAGGGTTCTTAATTGACGATTTATTCGAGAAACTGTGTCCGGATATCGTACACCATCGTCACAACTATATGAGTTCCTCTAATCTAATATGCGTTTTGGCATAAGAAATATAATTTTTTTCCAAAATTAATAATAATGACAATAATAGTGTACATTATCTTAGAGTGTAATCTATCTGTTGACATCAGTTGTTATTGGCAGAAATACCATTGATCTTAATTTCTTGTTGTTTATCATCAATATTCTATATGGTTAATCAAGCTATATTATATTATATTCTTTATTGTTTCATTAGTGCGATGTGAATCATCATCATCATCATTATCATCATCATCATCATCATCATCATCATCATTATAATAAGGAATGGCACTTTCTAACAGTACATTCATATGACTGATATTCACCGACACACGCAGAACAATGACGAATGAAATTTTTATCTTATCAATGAACACTACCTTTCTGAAGAGAAATTGAAGAGAAGAAAACTAGTTTGCCCATCAATTCGTAGTACGTGTTGTTTGAGCAATGCATCAAAACTGTAGCCATGTACAATCCCACTTCAAATTAGTTTAGTAATGGTTTCCATGGAATTATCTGGTGTCTTACGTCCTTAGTTCATCAATCAATGGAACTATCATTATTAATCCTGATGCATTTGTACTTGACTAACTAGTACGTTGCATGTTTATTGACTGTGAGACTGTGAACAAACATCCTAATCACATAATCCACATCACGTTTTGTGTATCATTTTATATCAATCACTATGACAGATAAAATAGGTGTCTATATCCAATATTCTGTCTAATAAAATTCAACTGTTGACTAAATGTGCATTTGTGTTGAATATTGATTAAAATCGGACATTGTGATTAGGTGGAAGCGATAAGATTTTACAGATCAAATACAGTTTGCAATATCATTCGGTATTGAAATTCCTTTTCATTTTGCTACAGAATTAAAATGAATTTCTCCTTAAAGATTCGTTCGTAGATGATTATTTAATGAGCTTGCCAGCCATGTCCGTCTCAACAACTCATCAGGTGCTTACAACTTGTGTTATGACAACGGCGGAGTTCCCAAATGCTTGATAGTGTCTATTTTGTTGATGACTTAAAGTTCTTCAAGATGAATAGTAAAAAGAGATTGCTAAATGTATTACGGTTTCTCGAAACAACTAACGCAAAATTGTTAAAACCAATTTCATCCATCCACAAACATTCAGTTGTCGATATTGGCTGGCCATGATCAACTTACTCTCATATGTATGTCACGTTTTTTTCGTTTGTGATGCAAATTTTAAGGCTATAGTACATGAACTCGTCCTTACTCGTTATTGACCATAGATACATTTTACTACTTAAGAAGTCTATGTTTTCATTGAATATTATTTATCGTTGGATAGACTAGTTGATTGAAGTAGACCAAATTGATATTGAAATCCGTTGTCGTAGATCAATAGTAGTAAAAACGTACTTATTAGGCAACAAATGAATATTCAGTCTTTCGAAAACGCTTGGAAATTCTTCCATTATTATCAGTAGTATGTTAATTATTGTTGTTAAAACTACCAATCTAATTGATGGATCTGTATTCGTACTACTATTCTAGGTTTGGTCGTTGGTACTCTATTCAAACTCAAATATCCCTTGAAATATCAGTAGACTGGTTTATTTTCCGACCAGTTTGTTTGTGGCCCGGCATTCAGCGATATCATTCAATTACACACGGAGAAATGTTACATAATTCAAAATGGTCATTACTAGTTGAATGTTATTGTGAATGAGTGACTATTTAGAGATATGAAACATGAGAGAAACGTCGAGTTGTGATCTTGTAGTGTCGATCAAGATGTCAAGACAACAAAGCTTATTCAAACTTTCGGACAGGCTAATTTATTCATTCTTCTTGATGTTTTTACCGATCATTCATGTTTTTTGTTGTGATAATGCACTTTTACTACAAGAAGTGTAAATATTCAATTGACGTCAAATATACAATATTCAGCAACATTTCGACAGTGCGTATACAAATAGTTTCCCAATTTCATTTCGCACAATTGTCTACAGCACATCAATGACACCTCCATCAACTCATTTTATTCACAAAACAAATGGTTAATGTGGACTGTTAGAAATTTATGTTAAATCACTGTGATAGAATTCAGAGATATTCTGTGTTGACTTGTTGATAACCTGGTGAAAACAGAATGCAATAAAAAGGTAACAGTAGACTGTGGACGTAGAGTACTGTCTTTATTCGGCTGTATGTTTCTTTTTTGATAAATGTAAGGAAACGAGCTACAAAATTAACATTCTCAACCTCTTCCACTGTCACAGTCCAGTGAGAAACGTCAAAGGATTTAGGTCCGACCTCAATGATCCGAGGATTAAGCGATCATGCAAGAGACTGCAGAGAAGCTCGTACGTCGTAGCGCTATTTGTATAGTCGTATATGTGTGCTACTGAGCAGTTGTAGACAAGAATGAAACGGCCAACCAGTGCTCGGATGTTTTCGGTGGTGTAGAGATGCTGTAAAGATGCCGTTTATTCCCCGATGCACGTATGGCGGAACGTTTTCGTGATTCTACGTTGACTGGACATCGCGTGCTACTTATCTTTTATTTCTCTCAGTAATCATGTGCACCATTCGTTTGATTATTACATTGTTTACAGCTTAACACCTCATACCTACTCACTTCATTTTCTTATCAATATGATTACTTGATTGCAAATCGGAAATGGTGTCCATTAAAATATTATTTATTTGTTTCGAATTTCATACAACGAGTTCTGGTCAGTTCAATTTGCTCTGAGGTACGTTCACATAGAACGGTTTGAATTTTATAAACTGAAGCCTGTCCAACTGTGAATCATGCCGACATGGCTCAACACAAAGGATTATTAGAACACTCACGGTAGGTGAAAGATATCTAACTGTCAAAGATAATCAAACTTATTGAAGTGCAGCCCAATAGAAATGAAGTAGAACGAGATAAAGAGGAAATCTCATAGTTGGGTGCTCTGAATGAGCAGAGAAATTTAGTTCATTCTGCATACTCAAGAGCAAGACGAATATGCACTGAGGACACAACTGTTGATGAACTGAATATAATCCGACAAACACTTCTGCACAATGGTTTCTAACCCACGTCCACTGCCAGTAATCGGAATCACTAAATAAATAAATAAATACCACCCTTCTATTTATAGACAATTAATTGACATACTTGAAGAATTTCGATTATTTCGATTCACTTTATATATATGCAACAACAATTCCTTTGATTGACCGCCACTACAGTGAGTTTGATTATTTTTGACAGTTTTGACAAAAAACACATCTTTTATAGCTGCACTTAGCTCAACATCCTAAAGTGTTTGATAATTACAGGAAATGGTTGAAGCGTTTAGAAGATAACATTGTCAGACAGGAAAATATTATCTTCAATCAACTGTATTTGTTTGACCTGAACACAACATACACTACTTTCGGCCTCTCAAAACAGTTCACACTGACGACTGTTATTTGACGATTCAGTCATGAATATGTGTTTGAATATTGCATATAATCATCACAACTACTAATTGACTTCTTTTAATCTAATATGCATTTTCACTTAAGAAATGCTTTTCTAAAAGTAAAAATAATGATGATAATAATAGTGTATATTATCTGAGAGTATGATCTGTCTTGAGGCCTCAGTTGGTGTTTGTAGAAATCTCAATGATTGTACTTTCTTGTTGTTTATAACCATATTCTGTTGCTTGTGTGGAAGTTGACATTTTAAGATGTATTGTCTGTTTAAAGGTCATCGCTGCAGTACATGTCCCAGAAAATGGTATAGTGAAATTCTAAAGCTCAAAAACGATATCAACAACCGAAAGTTTGTTCTAGAAGATTCAAGATTGGAACAGTCAAAGTAACGGTAGCTCTCAACATAAATGACTCTCGTCACTGTAGAAAATATTGGAGATGCCACAGGTATTTGGAGTTTGACAACGCTTTAACCAGTAACACCTTCTATTATGAATCATACCCACAAAGTGAAATCAAAAGTCAGAAGCGAGGAAGTTCGAAGATATGTTTGATAGGCTATCAATATATCGTCAATCGACTGATCAAATCTTGTTAGCGACTGCATGGGATGTCGAGCACAGTGTTACCACTCATGATCTGGTGCAGATTCATGACTAATCGCCTTCAGCTAAGTGAGTGCATTAAAACTAATACGGTCAGTATCCAATGTCGAGGACTTAGAGAGCGAATTATTTTGGGGATTTATTCATCGGTACAAAGTGAATTTAAAAAATAACTTGGTTTAGAAATATACATACTCATAGCTGATTGAATAATAAATCAATTTGCTGATTGAATATGAGAGCCAATTGAACTAGCTGTACATGGGAATTTCAATTAAATTAACATTTTCTAATGAGTAGAACTACATAGTCTGAAGTTTCGCGACTCAATGTAAGTCACCTCATCGAATCCAAATTAATCCAAGTTGGAATAGTACAAAGGAACAAAGCAGGAACATTAGGCGTGACCAATCCAAAATAGGTCTGAACAAATCAATGTCATGTGATTTCGGTCAAGATGATTTGTATACGACGTGTATGTAGATATATGTGTGTAGGGTCACGAATGAAAACATGTGACCTTCGTGGTGAGAAAGGATAGAGTTTCATTTGTATGTAAGATAATAGTGTGAAATGTGAATAGAATCAGATATGGTAGCTTGGATAGACAGTTTAAATTGGATAGATAGTATGGCCTTATTTTATATTGAGGGCCGAAGGACTAAGGATTAAATGAAAAGCTTGAGCTACTCTCTCTTCTTTATAGATGGAACAACCTTTTTGTATCAGTTTGGTGATTTTGATATCGATTTGGTGGTTGTTGAAAATGATATGACCGATCGCACCTAATGTTCTTGCTTTGTTCCTTTGTACTATTTAAACTTGGATTAATTTTGATCGGGTTATTCATCTAGTCTCTGAAGAAGTGACCTACACTGAGTGGCGAAACATCGGAATATCTCATTTTTCTACGCATTGAGATATCTACAAATCTATTATTACTTTTATCTGAAAGAAGGATTGTTTAAATGAGTCAATAGTTGGGAAATAATTTTATGAATCGTTTTCTTCTGTGTTGTTGACTAGTATTGCCATTTAGATATTTACTGAATATGCGAAGCTTGTTCAAAGGACTTTTCAGTTATATCTAAATGATTATTGAGGCTTCCAACCTTGAAAAATTATCGGTACTAACTTCTTCAAGAACTTCTGTAGGAATGATGTAACTGTGTGTGACTGTGTTTTCACAACTTCCATCGGTATTTGCAACAATGGGAAATAAGATGGAGCTTATATGTTTACAAATGGATAGTACTTTGAATGAGACAAGGTTGCTTTAACTTGAGGTTTGTAAGATGAATTACTTAAAACCTTGATTTACTTAATTATTGTTCAGACTACCAAAAGCATTAAGAAGCTCAGAAAGAGTCTAATACATTCCACCCAATCATCTTCTGGACGAACATTCTCGACGTATAGCTTCCCTGTTGAACAAATGCTAAAAACCAAAATGGATGCGAATTGGATGACTATAAGGATGGTTTCAATATTAATAATATTAGTTATAATAATAACTACAATAATAACGAAAGTTTGCTAGCTGTGCTCTCTTGTTTGAACTAAGGGGACTGATGATAATTCAGAGGATTGTATATCGACTGATCAACAATGTTGTCAGATTATCTCGTTGGTGATCAAAGTCAACCGTACCTGCTCACACGTCTCATTGGTGACAAAATTCGTAGTTGTTCTGTAGAGAAATTAAAATACTTCAGTTAGACATTCATCAGTATTTATACAAAAATCTGAATTGCCATCTGACCCATCAAATATCAAGTGATAAAATCACTAATCAGAATACCAACACCTATGACCAAATCCCCGCGCTAAACCAATGATGAGTCGAAAAGCATCAGTATTCTTGAGTCAATTCAGAATCCATATTGCTCCTCTGTATCAAATTTTCTCATCTACCTCAGCCTGTTCAATCTAGAATACAAATAACATACTCCGCTATATGAATCTGATATTTCAGATATGCACAATTTCTTCGATGCGGTGAGATGTGTCACTCGTGCTTATGTCAAAGGAGATTAATTGGCAGGTTGTTGTACTTTTCATCATCATTTCAACCTATTCGTTGTGCGAAATAACACGACAGCAGACTTTTTAGATTTCAGCAGACTATTAGTGAGGAATTTAAAAGTACAGAAATGAGAAATTTCCGGCTATTGATTACTTCATAACGATACATAGTTTCACGCTTTAGATATGAAGAATAGTATGACCTGATTTTCATTCACATAGTGTAAGCTGTTTCTTTTCAATGACAAATCGATAAACAGTACAGCTCAATAAGAATAAATTGACTAGTGAAAATGTTAATTGACAAAGTTATTAAACGTTTTAGCTGAATAAATCCGACCAAGAATGAACTGCAAAACTCAGGAACTGATACAATTATTCGTCGATGATATTTGATGAGGTTGGTGATTTCATCAGCACCTGGACCGACACTTGAACAGATTCATGCTCATGGCAATACTCGAGGCTTATGCACTCGAACTCATGTGAATTCAAGGGTGGGCTGAAAATGGAGTCCGGGAACAAATTCACTTACTAATCGTTTTTCGTTTGAACCAAATTATTGTCTGATGTCACTATTCCTCTTGTCAAGAAACGTACTGCTAATCAAGATAATCATCTTAAGCAATGAAGAGGAGTATGAGTTTGGTGAAAGAGAACATGTTGATGACTTGAATGTTTGTCGTTCTAATTAACGGATTGACTAATATGGGTGTCTTAAGAAAATCAATAATATTTGCATATCATTTTTCTCTTCGTACATGATTTCTCTGTGTATAACGACAATGAATGACGTCCAGCGATATTATTTGCAATCCACGTAAACAACAGTGGTCATCGGAGTTCTTTCTCATCAGTCTAGTGGATTATTCACTAAATTCTAGTCTGAATGAAGGAGTTCACAGTAGAATGTGAACTCATCTAGCTGAATAGCTTCACGAAAGATCAGATGTGTTTGTTGAATTTTCTTCACTGTCCATTATTCAAGACATAACCGTCTTATAAATGCAATTACACTTGGGTATCCATTCCTTAAGTCACATAACTGTCAACACTCTTGCATATCAATAATGGAAGGATACGGAAACACGAAGTTGTTGAATAGTTTTATACTCTTTACCTCTATGGGTGTATGGAGTTTAGATGGTGATCGACAACAAAGTAACTTATTGAAATTCACTTTCAACAAGTCAATTCTGGGAATAATTTGGATTGATTACACTGAACCATGATCATTAATTCATGGAAATCAATGAACAATTCAATATTAGAACTATTAAGTGAACTCCGGATACTTGGCACCAATGGGTACATCACTTGAAACTCATTTATACAATCAGACATTAGTTTGTTTACTTGGAAGGATATTCAATGAATAATTCATAAATGATATGGGCATTAGTAATCCATATACTTTCAATCTTAGTCTCTATGCATAAAAGTGACACATGTAATATTTCTCTCTATGTATAGAATTCATTGTCAAATCCACATTACTGCTGCTGTTGTTGTTGTTTTTATATTTTATAACTTAAATTTGTCTTAGATTGTTCCACTCACTCACTCAAAACCTCCCTTTCCACTCTCTTGTATATGGTTTTGTACTACTTATTTACATTCAGTAAGCAATTGTATTCCCAACAATTTTCACATTTATGTTGTCATGCAAGTTGTGGTGTAACATTCTGAAATGTTCACATATATTTATGACGTTTATTGTACTTGTCATTGTATTTATCATTTTAATTACTATACCTCAGTCACTGCAGCGGTTATCCACAGTTTCATGCATTTGTCTAAATGCAACAGTTTCCATATTGTTTTGCTGTTGGTTCGATTTTCGGTTGTTCATAAACTGTTGTCAAATATCGACAAAGCTATCAGTTGTCTTTTGTACTATCGTACGTTATTATTATTCTTTATGTTACTGTTACAGGAAGCCTTTTTATTTTCTTACTCGAAGGACGCATTTAAACGCTCCAGACACCTCACAAGTTGAGGTTTGTAACTAAATTTTGTGTATTATTCAAACAAGAACCAGCTATTGTAGACAAATCATTGTTTTGGAAGTTCGGTTTATCCGAAAGTTTAGTCTGTTCTGGTTCGCAATCTTCTTGGAGTGGTGATCATAGTCAACCGCAACTCGACGCCATGCTACAGATTATTACATTTTGCACAAAAACCCTTTTGTGAAATGTGAATTAATTCGATTAAAAAGAAAGAAATATTCACACGATATTATTATGCGTCAGTCAGTATGGTTCAGTATATTAGAGGAGTTGAAAGAATGTATAAGATTATTCATTATGATTTGCTTATACAACTTCTGTAGTCCATCTTATTTGTTAGACCACTGTAATCAAGTAATCTCAATTGTCATTTAAAAATTCTCAGTGATTTATCTCAATATTGGCATGTGGTCACAAATGATTCTTAAGTTGAGTAATGACATACAATCGATTGTATGTTGTACGTTATGCTCCATGTAGGACTCGTCAGGAGGATGAACAATCATCGTAATATTGATGTTCATGCAGAGAACTGAGTTCATTACATAATCACTCCAAATACTTACTTAATACTTACTTACTTACGCCTGTTACTCCTCGTGAAGGAGCATAGGCCGCTCACCAGCATTCTCCATCCAACCCTGTCCTGGGCAATCCTTTCTAGCTCCGTCCAGTTGTAATTCCTTGTTTTCATAACTGCTTCTATCATCCGACGCAATGTGTTCTTTGGCCTTCCTCTTTTTCGCTTTCCTTCAGGATTCCAAGTTAGGGCTTGCCTCGTGATGCAGTTTGACGATTTGCGTAATGTATGTCCTATCCATTTCCATCGTCTTTTCCTAATTTCTTCTTCAGCTGGAAGTTGGTTTGTTCTCTCTCACAGAAGGCTGTTGCTGATGGTATCCGGCCAATGGATGTTGAGTATCTTGCGTAGACAGTTATTTATAAATACTTGTACTTTCTTGATTGTGGTTGTTGTAGTTCTCCAAGTTTCAGCTCCATACAGTAGAACTGCCTTGACGTTCGTATTGAAGATTCTTACTTTGATATTGGTTGAAAGTTGCTTTGAGTTCCATATGTTCTTCAACTGTAGGAAAGCGGCCCTTGCTTTGCCGATCCTCGCCTTTACGTCTGCATCGGATCCTCCTTGTTCATCGATGATGCTTCCCAGGTATGTGAAGGACTCTACATCTTCCAGAGTTTCGCCATCAAGTGTGATTGGATTGCTGTTCTCCGCTTTGAATTTGAGGACCTTAGTTTTCCCTTTGTGTATGCTGAGGCCTACTGATGCAGAGACTGCTGCTAAACTGGCTGTCTTTATCTGCATCTGTTCGTGTGTGCGTGATAGGAGGGCTAGGTCATTTGCGAAGTCCAAATCGTCTAATTGATTCTGAGCTGTCCATTGTATTCCGTGTTTTCCTTCAGATGTTGAGGTCTTCATAATCCAGTCGACCACCAGAAGAAAGAGGAAGGGAGAGAGTAAACAGCCTTGTCTGACTCCGGTCCTTACTTGGAATGCATCTGTCAGCTGTCCTCCATGCACTACTTTGCACTGTAGTCCGTCGTATGAGTTCCGGATAATATTGACAATCTTCTCGGGAACTCCGTAGTGTCGAAGAAGTTTCCATAACGTCCTCCTGTCTACACTGTCGAATGCCTTTTCATAATCAATGAAGTTGATGTATAGTGATGAGTTCCACTCAACTGATTGTTCGACGATGGTCCGTAGTGTTGCAATTTGGTCTGTGCACGACCGATCCTTACGGAATCCAGCTTGTTGATCTCGAAGTTGGGCGTCTACTGCATTCTTCATCCGGTTCAGCAACAATCTGTTGAAGACTTTCCCTGGTATTGACAGTAGTGTTATGCCTCTGTAGTTTTCACATTTTCTCAGATCTCATTTCTTCGGAATCTTGACGAGGTGTCCTTCTTTCCAGTCCATCGGCACTTGTTCCTCCTCCCAAATCTTTTTGAATAGAAGATAAAGCATGCTTGTGGTTGTTTCGATGTCTAATTTCAGTGCTTCAGCTGGTATGTTGTCGGGTCCCGCTGCTTTCCCGGTCTTGATTTGTCTGACGGCCATTCTAATTTCTTCCGTAGTTGGTGGATTGACATCTATAGGAAGATCTGTATGTGCTGCTTCGATGTCCGGTGGATTCATTGGAGCCGGCCTATTCAGGAGTTCTTTGAAGTATTCTATCCATCTGTTACGCTGTTGTTGAATTTCGGTGATTGGCTTGCCTTCTTTGTCTTTGACCGGTCTCTCTGGTTTACTGTATTTCCCTGATAGTTTCTTCGTTGTATCGTAAAGCTGTTTCATATTTCCTTCTCTAGCAGCTTTTTCTGCCGTCATTGCTAGTTCTTCCACGTATTTCTTCTTGTCGACTCTAATGCTCCTCTTCACTTGTTTGTTTGCTTCTATGTATTCAGCTTGTGCTTGGACTTTCTCTGCTCGTGTTCGGCTGTTGTTTATTGCTGCCTTCTTGTTCTTCCTTTCTTTGATCTTGTCCAATGTTTCTGTAGAGATCCATTCCTTATTATGGTATTTCTTTAGACCGAGAACCACTTGACACGTTGAAGTTAATGCTTCATTGATGCCTTTCCAGTTGTCCTCCATAGTAGTTTCTTCTTTCAGTAGATCTTGTAAGGCTTGGAACCTGTTGTTGAGAGCTATCTTGAATTCATTGAGTTTGACAGTATCTCGAAGGAAGGCTGTATTGAACCTTTGTATTGCTGTTTGTCCACTTGTCCAGTTCTTTTTTAGCATCAGTTTCAAATTGGCTACAACTAGGTGGTGGTCTGAAGCAACGTCAGCACCTCTCCTGGTTCTCACATCTTCCATTGTCCTTCGGAATTTTTTGTTGATGCAAATATGATCTATTTGGTTCTCTGTAGTGTGGTCCGGTGAGATCCATGTTGCCTTGTGTATACGCTTGTGTGGAAATATTGTGCCTCCTATGACCAATTTGTTGAACGCACATAGATTTGCAAATCTTTCTCCATTTTCGTTTCTTTCTCCCAGTCCATGTCGTCCCATAATATCTTCATATCCAGTGTTGTCTAATCCGACTTTGGCGTTTAGATCTCCCATCAGAATAGTTAGGTCCTTTCTTGGGCATTTCTCAATGATTGACTGCAGCGGCTCGTAGAACTGATCTTTAATTTCTTCGTTGCTATCATTGGTGGGTGCATAACATTGGATAATATTCATTGTGATCCCCTCCTTCTTTGTTTTGAATGATGCTTTGATGATTCTGGATCCGTGAGATTCCCATCCTACAAGTGCATTTCATGCTACTCTGGACAGCATAAGAGCGACTCCCTGAGTGTGTGGAGCATTGTCCTCTTCGTGACCGGAGAATAGCAGCATCTCTCCCGTAGCTACCCTTTTCTGTCCAGCTTGGGTCCAGTGGGTTTCGCTGATTCCCAGTACTGCTAAGTTGTATCTCCTCATTTCCATTGCTATTTGACTTGTCTTCCCGGTCTCCCACATTGTTCGAACGTTCCATGTACCTATAAAATTTTTTGCTCTGGTTGCTAGAAGGGGCATCGGCCTCGTGGCTTCGAAGGAACGCGGCTTTCACCATGAAGCGTCATAATTCTTCTAAATGAAGACCTTCTAACTCCCAGGGCAGAGTTAAAATGGTTTGGATTATTTTTTCTGGTAAGCGTTTTTTTAGCGAGTTAGTTTTCTACGGGATGGGGACGCTAATCCCATGCCCAACCCTCCTCCTTTACCCGGGCTTGGGACCGGCAGCAACCCTATAAGAGCTACAGGCGGATTCGCTATTCACTGAAATGGTGAATAGAAATGGAGATACCGAATCGTTCAAAGATAGAAGGTGATTTTCGGAAACAGTTGAATATCATGATGAAGTTGCATATTTGAATGAAGTTTATTATTAACCAACATCATTGAGTGACATTCAGTTAACTAAACATTGACCAGTATTAGGTGTTGAATAGATGTTTCGTAGTGGTGTGGAACTCTTAACAAATGAACATCTAGACTTCAACAACAGTCGATTTTATGATCAATAATCTTATTTTCAGCGATTAGTTTTGTTGAATTCATTCAATTGGTGGTATTATAAAGTTGTGTTTTATTGCTACCGGTGATCATTGGCAGGATGATGATTGCTCACTACTGACTAGTTGCATACTTGGATGAAATGACAGTCCAATACTTGTAGGTTTTCAGTGGCTGTTCAACTACCAAGATTTCTTCATATTTACGTTCTTTTCACTATTGATGAACTGTAGTGTGTCTTATGTTTATCTTATTATGGCCTCGACCCATTTAAATTTTCCTTCCTACTTGAATGTGAGCCCGAGATCCCAAAAGAAGCCACTTCCGATCGGTGTTACATACTACTTATGTCTTCAGACAAAAGTGGTATACACCACAGCTGTATGATATTTTGTCCCACATTCCTCGTTTTCCCCATTACTGACTTATGCTGAATAGAGAATTTTCACGGATTGTAGCACAATCTATATTTCACTACAATTTCGGACTCGATCACATCTCTTCTTCAATTGCTATTGTTCACTCAGCCTTTCAGTATTAAGATGTAATCTCTG